>LPNX011071552.1:135810-179900 GCA_001517045.1 Pseudotsuga menziesii
AGGCTTCTCTGTAACTCTAGAAGATAGAGAACGTTCTTCAACAAGAAATCAGGGAATCCATGCATCTTTAGTCGAATGGTGCCCATTCCCTTTGGTTTAATACTAGACTTATCTGCAAAGTAAACTATGCCATCTATTGTTTCATTCAGTTCTTCAAAACAGTCTTTTCTAAATGTCATGTGTGATGTTGCACCAGTATCAAGCAGCCAACAATCTTTGTAAGATGAAAGAGAAGTCATTTAATTAAATCCAAGATTACAATGTGCAACAATACAAGAATCAGAAGATTTACTAGCATTTTGGTCATCTTTCTTCTGGTTGTGTTTTTCTTTGATGGAGTCCCATGAAGCCCAACACTGATCTGATGTGTGCCCAGTCTTTCTGCAACGATTGCACTGCAACTTTGATCTTTTGCTTCTGCCCCCTCTGCCTCTCAAATTTCTTCTTCCTTGTCCTCTCTCTTTGCCGCAATGTCCCTTGGAAGGGTCTTTGGATTGGTCTTTGCCAGCTAGGGCAGCACCAATACTAGATGCCAAAGAGAGCATCTTTACAACTGTTAGTGTAATTTACAATAATAAACTTGATATGACAAAGAGAAAAACAATAACCTTGCAGGTCTACAGTCTCTACCAAGGTGATTTACAGAGGTGATGGTGAGGGAGAGGCACAGCTCTCAAAGAAACACAGGATTAGAATTCTTTCAACACATCTCCATGTAATTTACTTTAGAGTGTTGTTTACATGGACAATTCTAATCTTCATATGAAAAATTACAATGATACATCAATCATAACTGTAACTTGCCATTGTGATTGTCTAAATGATGTGGATCTGGTTCTGCAACTTTTCTTCTTTTGGAGCAGCTATAGCAACAACTGCAAGCTTTCNCGTAGCATACATTATTTCTCAGTCACTCTCCACACAGTTGATAGGGCAGACTATAATCAACACGCAGTCTTCAATGGTGATGCTCACACAGCATGTATGCAGTCTGCAGGTAGCTAGCTCAACGCATATACTCAGCTCCAATATTGCATTGCAGTCTCATCTCCAGCGCAGCCTTCAACGTGACTTCAGCACAGCTTCATGCAAATCAAAACGCAGCATTAAAATGATATACCAGCACAATCTCTCCACGCAGCTCTTCAATCTCCACGCTGGTCTTCACACTGGTAGCAATCTCAACGGTGCACAGTGTTAATGCAGGAAATAATCACCACTGATAGGTATTATACCACGCATCATCATCTCACAACTTCCATCTTCATGATTCTCCACAGGAGCAGGTCACAGCACTTCATTATTTCTATAGCGCATACATTCAAAACTCTCCAACGCATACATTAATAATTCCAGCGCATACATTAACAAGTCTCAAACGCATACATTATTAATCCAGCAGACAACTCCAGCAATGAGAGTGTTTATTCCTCGCCAATAGCAACAAAAAAATAGACCGTCTAAAGAGTCCGAAATCGGAGTAGGCTCACAACAACAAGAGCCACAAACCACGAAATCTCAATGAAGACGTGAGACGCAGCAGCGGGAACAGCATTCAAGACGCTGGGATTGAATAGATATATACTCAACAACGCAGTCACAACTATATCGCAGCATAAATTAGGGTTTCACGTGGAACTGAATCCGGATCTTTTGCAATGTTTAGATCTGGTGATGAGGGAACATCCTAATGAGAATCGACTTCTTGTGGGAAGAAGCCTTTATCCAAAACGATTCTAGCGGGATGGAGACTGCCGGACTTATTTGATATCAAGTCTAGGGCTCGAGCAAGAACTTATCATTTGTGGCTTTCATTCAATCTCCACAAAACAATGTACAGACTCCTCATAATGTAGTGGTGCAGTCTCAAACTTTAGCACATTCATGTTACACCAGCGTGTAGCTGTAAGCTAAGTGGAATTTTTGCATAGAAGATACGGTGCCAGCAGGGATGGGGAATGAAGAGGCGGCCAGCAAAAAATTAGGGTTAGGTATTGTTCAAAATTTTTAGCAGAGAATAAACGCAGGCAGAGGGAGGAGTAACGCACACTGCATGCGACTCGACTAGCAGACTGATGGAGCAGTATGGCAATGGACTGGCAAGCAGAATGCCAGGAATGGGCAGACTGGAAACAGGCAGGAGTTATGGCAGGCAGGAAGCCAGGCTCTGATACCACTTGTTGGTAATAACTCCCGATTCATTGTATTACATAGCCAAATGCAAATATTTATACAATTTACAAGACGGTTGAGTTTCACCTCCCACCTAGCCTTTTCAACTTCCTACATCAGTTTTATTTATTTATTTACAAAGTATATAATCCCTACGGATTATATTCTAACAATTATGATATGGTTATCTTCTTCTCAAATAAATTCATGTATAAAAGAGAGTGGTCTCTCTTCATTTGGGGGATCATAGATTAGGGAAAGATTAGTCTCAAATTGTAGAAGTTAGTCTTGACTTTGTAATTTGGAGAAGGGGATTCTTAGCTTTTGTTCAGTCTTAGTTTTGATGCTTTCATGCTTTGTCATTGATTCTTGTGATGTAAATTAAGATTGTTTTATTGTTAATGTGAGCTCACTTGTGTTGTCTCGTTTCTCTTCATATGTTGTCTTTATTTTATGCAATTTACTTTCAGCCATGTGTTTCAGCTTCCATCATTAGATTAGCAGTTGTGTGTTTTAGCTTAAGGGGGATTAGATTAGCAATTAGCAACTAGCAAGGGGGGCTTAGATTAGCTTAATTCAACTTCAATCCTGCATATATTTTGTGTGTGCTTCATAATGCTACGAACCTTGGATTGACAAATTAAATAGTTGGGAAAATAATACAATGGAATTAAACGACAATATTTCCTCCTAACAGTGTACATTGTTCTTGATATTCCACTGCACAATTCTACTTCACAATTGCTCTCATTTGCATGTATATCAATGGTTCAATAATTTAACAAAATTCTCTTGTTTCTTTATATTTTGAAGTAAGTAGGGAAACATTTTGTGAAGTTCTTGCATTTGAATTTTTTAGTAGTTTCAATCACCAATGGAGAAATTAATGGCCTAACTCGTGAGATATGGTTTTCCTATGTCAGGTTTTATCCTATGGTAGTTGTTTATCTTTGCTTGTTTGTTTTATTTTTTGCATTGGAGTGTGTTTCTTAGATTTAGATTAGGTTACTTTGGGCTTCAATATTGCACATACAATGTTGGAACCTATAAGTCTATGACTCCTCAGTTGATAATTTAGTGTCGAACTATTTAGCATATATTTTTCTCGATAGGAACATCTATTAAGGGATGTTTGTTCCATGTTTATGGTGTGGCTTAAAGTATCTTCAATCCACATTAGGAATCTCTCTTAAGATATATGGGGTCTATGTTTGTTCCACATTTGTGATGTCTCTTAACCATTATTAAGGCCACTATTTTTAGTTAAAATTTTAATTAATTACCATGTAGATAATGATGTTGATTCGATGCCTCTAACATTGTTTAAGAGATGGCATTCTAATGACATTAAATAAATGTTAAACACTAGGTTTGTCGGACATAAACAATCATCGAATGAGCCATGCAATCCAATAGTGACCTCACTGTGATCTTCACTAATCTTTGTAATATATCCCAGCTTGGTTGTGAACAAATCAATCGCTTTTTTCCTTTCCCATTTAAGTTCATCGTCATGATCATTTAAATAAATAGTATTATGCTTAAGAAGGTTTGTGTAATGTAACCACTCCACAATCATGGCATCCTATAAATCCAGGTCCTGAGTAGATTTCCATCCTTGGATCACATATCCCCATACCATGAACATTGAATCATCCTTGAGTTTTTTAATGTATTTGGATTTAATAGCATTCTGAAGTGGTTCAAAGATATTGATATTTTCATTACATTCAATCCAAGGATCCTCACCAATAACCAACTTGTTACCTCTCTCGAATTTCCAAGAATCCCAATTCCGTACAATGTCATATGATTTTCCAATATTTAACCAATCCTTTCAGAGCTTTTAGAATCCCATTTATATGATTTTATATCTTCCCTCCATCATCTCTTCTAGGTATTTATTCTTTGGATACCTAGCCTTCATAACTTTCCCCCACTTACATGTATTAAACACTAATCTCCATAAACTCTTTACAACTAAATACTAACCAATTACATAAATATTTTTCAGGACCTAACATCCTAATTATTTAGGTATGGAAATCCTTGTACATTTTACAATAGGAATTCCTTTAATTTCTTTACTACTAGTCCATTGAAAAATGAAGCACTTTTTTTTAAAATCTTATCTAGCGTTCCCTTGGGGATATGTGCTATAGAAATCTAATAGACAAGAATGATTTCTAAAACAAATTTGATTAGCACCAACCTCCCTCCCCTAGATGGCCACCTATGGCACCAAAAGGTAACTATATCTTCAATAATCTTAATAAACCAAAACCAATATGCATGCCTATAGGCATTAGGTTTTAATGAAAACCTATATACTTTACTCCATTTTCCAAAGGCTCAATATGAATAGAACATATCTTCTCTAGTCTCCGTTATACAGGTTCCTTCATATAATTAATAAGAATACAATATCTTTGCATATTAACGTACATCCTCACTGCTTTTTCAAAAAATATCAAGAATGGACTTCAAATACATCAGTTCCCTAATATTTCCTCTCCCAAACATAAGAATACCATCTACAAATAGTAGATGTGTTACCACCATGGAGCCTGCAATATTAGGAACTCTAATAAAGAGGCCTCATCTTGGATATGCAATTAATTTACTAATCCCTTATTCCACTAAAATAAACAAGAATGGAGACAACGAACAACCATGTCTAAGACCTTTAGATTCCCTAAAGAACCCCGAAGGAGAACCATTTATAAAGAATGCAAAATTTGTTGATTCCAAGCACCCCAGAATCCATTTGACTTATTGATAACTTAACCCAAATTGTATAAGGACCGATATGAGAAATAACCAACTTACTTTCTCACATTCCTTAAAAACATAAAATTTTAAGATAGTTGTGGACTATTTCCCCACTTTAATTAAGTGGAAACCATCCTTTGTTCTACCCACAGCATCATGTATATGCCTATTAAATATAAACCTAAATTGTTCCTCCAAAATAAAAGTAGACAAAGCATGCTTCATATTGTTTGCAATAATCTTCAAAACAATCATGTACACCATATTGCAGGAGATGTTGGCCTAGAGTCTTTAAAATAAACGAAGTTCTTCCTTTCTGGAATTAAATCTATGAAAGTAGCATGCATGGCACCCATATTTTTAAAAATATTATAGATTATTTAATCACCCTAAGCAGGTCCTCCTCCAAGAATTCATAGAACCCAAGATAAAATTCAACGGTCCATCCATTAGGGATGAATATTTTAGCCTCCCTGAATTCCCACAAAACATATTTTAGTTCATCCTCAGTAAAAATTTCTTCCATAATTGCATTCATTTCATCATCCAAAAATATTGGAAACAACTTAATAACCTTCATGATCTATGCAATATTCAAATCCTATGATTATTTAAACAAGGATTGAAAATGATGCTTACACCAACCATATCGAAGTCATTGAAGGATGTACCTTGGATTCCATCTAGGCCCTTCAACTCCCATATAATATATTGTGGTTTATTTCTTTCCATATGTCACATATTTATGAAAGAAATTTGTATTGTTGTCACCCTCTTCTAACCAAATAGCACAACCTTTTAGTCTCCACTCAAGTCTTCTGCTTCAATATGAGATTTGTTTTTTCCTTCCAAGTATTTTAGACTCAAAAACTCCTCTTTTTTTAAAACCCCGCTAACATCTTGCTCAAAGAGAACTTGCAAATTTTTCTCCACATTCTTTAAATCTTTCAAATTTATTTTTTTACCTTTCCCTAGCCCACTCCACTACCAATTTTTTTTACATGAATAAACTTGCTTGAGAACTAAAGCATTACAGAGACACCACTCGATGCCTCATACATAGTTGAGTTATGTATGACTAAATTTCTCAATCTTTCCTTTAATAACTATTTATTATTGAATTTAAAAGGAACAAAGGATTTATGTTTCATAAATTATAGCTACAACAAAATAGGAAGATGGTCTGAGTGCCCTCCAAATCATACATAATATTTTAATCAACAAGGAAACAATATAGTACTTTTGATATCCCTACCCTACCCCTCTTGTACTTTCTATAAGCAAGGATAACCTTGTGAGCGTCTACATACACCAACCTTAAATCTTAAAAAGAAGAGCGAAAAAATATACCAACAGGTCTAGCCTAGGAGATTCATCCCAATATTCCCTAGAATTCATAGTCATGTTCAAATCACGACCCATAATCACATTGTCCATAGACAAAACCTGCTACTCTAGTAAATTGTCTTAGAATAGTCTTATGCCATGCAAGGAGAATATATATTAACAATTTTTAGAGACTATTCTAAACCTTTAGATCTCCCTTTGAGAACAATTCCTACATCAAGGAACATAGAGTTCATAGCTCCAAAACTATCATTTCAACTAGCCAAGTGACCACATGATAGACCTTGCACATTAATGGAACAAAAATTCCACTCCTTCAACAACAATTATGGAAATTCTATGGTTTTCCCCAATATTCATCGTTTCTTGAAGTATGATCACATTAGGCCTATAAGTAGAAAGCATGCTTTTGAGGGCTAACCTTTTTAGGGAATCCCCTAACCCTTTAACTCTAAAAACGTAATCATCATTATAGAATATGATTTGGAGGTAATTCTACTATAACAACCCCTTTAACAGTCATATGCCTTCCTTCTTCAACTTCATTTGAACCATATATTTTTCCTTTGATGTATGTGACTTACATCCAACATAACCAAGTTTAGTTTCCATTAGCGCTAAATCACCCTTGATCCCTCCACCTTCATCCTCTAGACTAGATTTTCTAGGATATAATTTATAAGGAGAGAAAGTAGGAAGAGCTTGACTGGGATTTACAATGTATGATTGATCACCAAGGGTCGAGGAAACCCCCTTCTTTGACCCCTAAGAAATAGTATTATCCATAGGATTGACATGTACATGTCCAACTTCCATAAAAGGGGATTGTCCAGGGATTGGTATGAACTCAAAACTCCCCCTCGTTAATAACTAAAGAAGGATTAGACTCTTGTGAAATCAAACAATTCATTCGAAACATGTAATAAATTATCCTTACTTATAACTCCATCAATCGATATTTGTACCATATATGAAACCTCATTCGCCAGTTGTGAATTTTTAGTGAATCCTTGTTGTTATAGAGATAAAACCAAAGGGTCACCTACCTCCTAACCTTCCACTCGTGAGCCTTTTAGAGCCACAACATATTTTTATGGAGAAACCTCCAAGACCTCCAACTTTCGAAACCATTAGGCTACTAATTTTGGTTTTAAACTCTACAATGTTTCCACAGGTGCCTGACCTCATGGCATCTCAAACTGAAAAAAGGAACCTTCCAGTAGTCCAAAGACTAGACTAGAACCAAATATCCTTCGGTAATTTCTATTTTCGCTAGACGCCCATCCCTTATGGAAACTCCCACCAATACTTCAACAATTTTAGTTTTGGATATATACCAAAGGTTTTCCTCTATAACAATAAATCATCCAATTTTGTGGTTATTTTTTCTCTAAGACGCCGCATTTAAAAATTCCAACAACAAACCTGGTAGGAGTACACAAATATATTGGATATTCATAGGTTTCCTGCAGGGGTCAAAACCTAGTTTACATTGGTCGAGAAATAGACTTGAAAAAACCCACATTCAATCTTGTTTTAGAATTATATTTGCATTAGTTGGACACTTAAACTTGAAACACGTCCATCCCCCAATCAAGATATGGTAATGGGAAGTGTATCCTAGAATTTTTCACCAACCTACATCTATCTACGACCTTAGGGAACCCCCTCCTACCAATTTATCCATGAACTTTCCCACTAGTGCCTGGGACATAAGAGCCTATACTCTATCCATCTCAACATCGATCCCAATGGCCATTTTGACCTTGTCCAGTTTACATCCAACACACTTTTTGCTTCTTTTAGACTTGGAATCACCCAAACCAAGATTTGTCACCACATGCTTGATATGTTTGATCGTCTTTGTATATGGTCACGTGATAATTTGTCTCAAATCCTCCCCATCCTGGTTATGGGCTCGAGGAACCGTCTAACCCTAACTTTCACCAACTGCACCATTAATGAACTCATCGGACGGTTTATCCTCAACAAGGAAGAGGGAATGTTACCCGCCACCTTTTTTTCTCCATCTGTTGCAAAAGGCCCAACCTTCGGAGAATGTACATGACCCTTCATCCTTAAATACTCAAGTTGCCTCCATGTTGTGACCAATTCCTCATGTGTTTGAAAAATTGGTGATGGAGAGATCTCATCATCCTCCCCATAATCCACAGCTTCCAAAATGAGGTCCATAACGATGTAAACCTAGGAAAAGAGGTTCACATAAAAGAAAAATATAAGGTATCTCTTACCTACGAAAACCTTAGTAACCAAGACCCGCCACACTTTTGAGCCCAAGGTTTGAGGATGTTTATCTAAAAGTTAATTTTTAAAATATAAAACATTTTTATTTTATAAAAGTGAAGTATAATAATTAAGGAATGATGAATCTTATAAATATGACTTTTTTTTACAAAGATATAAATATTATAATGTTATATTGCCTTTACATTGTTACTCTAGCAAAAATATATGAATACAAAGTAATTAAATTTTTAGTTATGTTTTATAATATAAAAATAAAATAAAAATAAAATAAAATAATCTTTAAAATATTAAAAGAGTTTTTGATAAACATATATCTTTTTATAAGTTTGAATTTGGATTGGCATTCTACCAACTAAGTCAATAATATATTAAAACTTGCATACTCACATCTATGATTTAATTTTCATATTCATTGAAGTTTTAGTAATTAGACTTTTACCATATCAACACTATATTAAAATTTAAAACTTGCATACTCACATCACATCTGTGATTTAGATTTCTGATTATTTGAAGTTACGTTAATGAGACTTTTAGTTGAACCACTAATCACCGAATCAATAATATATGAAAACTTATATCCTCACATATAAGACTAGTTTTTATAATCTTTGAAGTTGCATTAGGTAGAAATCTGTGATCCATTAATCCAAGTGTGCGTATCCACTATTGACTTTGGATTGTTAGTTGCTCTTTATCAAGAAAAAATTTGAAATGATGGTTAAGTATTCAATTCCTAAGGTGGTTTTGTTGCCTCTTATTGGCTTGGCTTGTGACTTTTTGGATTATGTACACTAGTTTTATTACTAGGAATCGCAGCCATTGCACAATTGAAGTCTTAATTCTTTAGCTTGTTCAATGTTGTGACTTTTCTTAGCGTATGACAATCGATATTAGTAGTGGCTATTTTTGAACGATGGTCTTTTTTATGACCTCTTTTCACAAAAATTGTTAAACAAATTATACTAAAATTGTTCAACAATTTATACTAGAAATTTGACTTTGGTTGCATATAACTTCAGCTTATACTTTCAGTTTTCAAGATTTCATGTCATAATAATTTTACATATAATATTGCTTTGAGAGTATTAAGGTGTTTTATAGCTCAACATGGAAGAGATATTGTTAAGTAGGTAAGGTTAAAGTGGCAGCTATAATTTATATCACAAAAATAACATGTAGGATCACAAAATCAAAAAATCAAAACCGACATATATCTATATCTAGAGGGATCCAATTCCTTGGAGTGTAAATTTTTTTCACCTCAAGAAAATGCATCCCTCTTGGTACTTTGTAGATCCAAGGTTTAAGATGAATCTATGCTAATTTAAGATTTTAAAGTATTAATGGGTGATTGCAAATTAATGAGGTCTTTCATTATATATTTGTGACAACGTAAACAAGGATATGTACACTTAGAGGGATGTTTGGAGGTATTTTCACACTAAATTTGAAAATGGTGTAAGCAGATTAAATTTTAGAAATTGAATTAGTTATAGAATATATATTTTTTATTTATACAATAAATATTTGTAGCGTTGTAACAAACACATTACTCTGTCTCTATTAGGAGGTCACTATATCATAGTTCGAGGGTCTTAAGGGTCTTAACATAATCAAACAATTTTTTAGATTGTAATTCTACCTTTATAACCTTTTTTTTAATGTGTAAGGAGGTAAAAAGTTATAAAGATAACAAAAAGACATACATTTTAAATTTATGATATATGTCAAGATCAATATAAATTAAAAATAGTAAACAATATTTTTAAAATTATATATTTGGAATATGCATAGTTAGATCTATATATGTGTAGTTTCATTAATGGATTTGTGTAGCCTATTTTAAAATAACATGAAAAATTGAGATATTGAGTTCAATTTAGCCCAAACCAATTTCTTTCTCATTCCGAACCTAAATCCAAAGCAACCAAGTTAGAAAACTTTTAGTTTGGATTTCTCAATCCCACAAAAAACTGAATAGAAGGACCAGGCACATGTTATAAGAATGTGTATGTTATAAGAATGGTTGCATATTCTAAAGTGTATGCACATTATAAAACGTGTGCATGTTCCAACAATGCACACATGCTATCATGAGTAAAAATCCACAAGTTCATATTAGCCTTGCCCCTTTTCCCAATATCCATGGTATTGTATAACATAGTTATGCACAATGCCTGTAATAGCTTTCTTCATGGCCATTAATCCCAATAAGTTGTTTAGGCCCAAGAAACTTGTTTTCATACCTCAACCATGGTAGGAGTCTTGAGACCCATTCTTATTGTGAAAATCATAGTAAGAGTATCATATTCATAGTTGCAACCCTTATTCATGTCCATTTAGCATGAGAAATATTTGATTAGGATCTGAGGCCCTTATTTTCCTCCCCTGGCCATGCTACAAGTCCTAACTCCCATACGTTTTGAGCAAAAACTTGTAATGGCACCCACATCCTACTTAGAGACCAAATACCTCTTCGAAAGGATCGGTGTGGTTGTTTGAGTCTTGGTTCATGGCCCTTATGCTTGAGAATCCTTGTTTTAGGTCTAAGTTCCTTGTTTTTCTTCCCTATCAATGGTATGGGTTTTGAGATCCATTTTTATTAGAAAAAACATACTACTAGTGCCAAATATCCCCAACTAAGTCCAAACATCCCCTACAAAGGTCTTATGTGTTTGTTTGAGGACTACTACATGAAGTTTGATCTTGAAAACATTCAAATAGGTCATTATCACCTTATGTTCCTTGACTCACCATGTTGAAGGTCCTAAGTACATTACATTCTGTGAAAAAACTCTTAATGAAACTGAGGCCCAACTTGGAGGCCTCAATACCCAAATGTGGTGCTTAAAACCTATGATTGACATCGATATCCCACCCAAAGGCTAAATGTCCCTAAGAAAGGGTATTTATGTTGTTTTGATGCCTAAGTCTCTTGTTTTCTCTTGTGACCACAGTAGGGGTCTTGAGACCCATTCTTGTTATGCAAAACATACAAGTGGTGCCCATACTCCCAATAAAAAGGCTAATATAAACTCCCATGAGGTTAAATGTGGTGGTTTGAGGTATCATTGAGGGTATCCTTTACATTTACGCAGGATTATTAATGGAATTATAAATATTTGAGTAGTAGGTATGAATACTAGGGTCCTTTACATGGGTAAGGGAGGAAACTTAGGCCTTAGTTTGTATAGGTATCAAGGGACAAGGGCGACACCTCAAATCACCACAC
The DNA here is from genome assembly GCA_001517045.1 of Pseudotsuga menziesii. NCBI lineage: Eukaryota > Viridiplantae > Streptophyta > Pinopsida > Pinales > Pinaceae > Pseudotsuga > Pseudotsuga menziesii. Next base: position 147,605 of record LPNX011071552.1, read on the forward strand.
ATAACCTCCCAATAATATACTTGGCCTATGAGTGAGGATATTAGTGGCATTAAGAGGATTCCAACAATAAGTATTACCTAAGGGCCTTGCACATAGTTTGGGGAGGAATCATAGGACTTGGGTTGTAAAGAAAACTTCTAAGCATATAGGGTGAAGAAAAATGACTCAAACTACCACATAAGGTATCCTAAGGGCATCCTTATCTTCCAAGTAGGGATTGAAGCATCACTAGAATATTTTGAGAACTAGTTATGGGTCTTAAGGCCTTTGACATGGTCATTGAAGGAAATGCTTTGATTAGACCATAAAGTAAACTTTTGTAAATTCATGGCTACAAGAAACACCTTGAACCACCACACAAGACATCTCAAGGATATTATTTCCTCTAAGTAGGGATGTGGGTGTTGTCAAGAGATATTTGATACTAGCTACATGAGTTTTGGGTCATAAACATGGTCGAAGGAGGAAACCTAGGCCTTATGCCATAAAAGAAGCTTATAAACATTCAAGCTCAATAATTTCACCTCCATCCACTACAAGGATGTCTTAAGTATATCATTTCCCTTTGAGTGGGGATATTTAATATATTAAGAAGTTTTGAGCTAAGATTATAGGAATCCAGACCTAAGATCAACACCTTGAACCAAAACACATGACCTCCCAAGGGGATATTTGACCTCCAATTGGTTTTATCTATACACTATTATAATTCTTTAGGGTGAAAACGCAAAGTTGGGTAACACTTTTTTGAGAATGGAGTGGAAAAGAAAAATAGTGTGATAGCACAAGGTATTGGTTGAGGGGTCCTTGGTATGGTGGCATGAGAAAACCTACACTTCGGGCATTGTAGAAATATTTTGTGCATCCAATGCCAAACATAACACCTCAAACCAACACATATGACCTCTCAAGTGTATCCTTTTCTTCTTAGTCAGCATATTGGCACCATTATAGTTTTGGAGAGTTAGGTAATGATATGAAGACTTGGACCAAGATAAGGAAATGAAACTTATGCATTAATCCTAAAATGTAGATTATATGGATCAAGAGCCATCAATGATACCTTTAACCACCATTGATGAACTCTATGTGGAATATTTATTTTTTGAGTGGAAATATGGACACCATTAGAAGGTTTTAAGCACCAAGTTTGGGTCATGGGGTAGTAGATATGGTCGAGAAAGGAAATTTGAGTCTTATGACCTAAAGTAATCGTTTAGGCATCTAAATCCAATCACACCCGTAACTAATGTATTTAGAGTATCATATCCCTCTTAATTGGGATATAGGCACCATTAGAAGGTTTTGAGCTCTAAGTATGAGTCTCATTTCCTATACCATGCTTGCGGGAATAAATTTAGGCCTCATTCCCTAAAGGTAGCTTCTAAGGATTAAGGGAAATGAATTAGGACTTTAACCACCACATACAATAATTATATGGATATTCGGTCTTTAAGAGAGTATATGGGCTCATTAGAAGGGTTTACGCACTAGATTTGGGTCAAGGTTACTTGGACATGATAGGACTATCAGGGGGAGGAATCCCTATCCTTAATTCCTACAAAATTATTTTAGGTATCTAGGGAAAATAAATTTACCTCAAACAACCACACATGATCTCTAAAAGGTATCCTTGGTCTCTGAGTGGGGATAAATTGCATAATTAGGAGTTTTAAGGAGCTTTTAAGACAAGGCATAAGTCTGTTAGGAAGCTAGGGAATATTCACATAAGTCAAACACCTTAAGAAAATTGTGCATACACATAGATCAAAGATCAATACACCAATGTATATGTGGATAAAACCATCAAAGGGGGGAAATAGTCCATTACCCTATTCAACATGGCCACTTGAGACAATATATTAATGCAAGAAATAATGAAATAGATGAACATCTCTCACAATCAATCATTGAAAAATGACCCTCCATGCTCTTTATAAAGATGATGGACCAATTGGGTTTTAAGACACATACCAAGTGTTGCCAATATTGAGGAGGTGTTTGAATTTTCGGATCATCCATATTTAGGACATGTTTGTGACTATCAAATTAGTGAATTAAAAAATAACCGTAAAAGAACACTTTAATATAATATTGCGTTAGATCAAGTTGACCTTAACTAATTCCTAGTATCCAGATATATTAAAAACCTCCTTAAGAACAATTTAGGGTGGGATTGAAGGATTAATAAAGTGACAAAGCAAGAAGGAAGGGGTAAAAAATCCTATCCCCTTTAATGATAGCTTCTCAAACACCTAAAATAGACCGAAGTTTAAGTAACTTCATAGCTATGAGATACTTCATGAAAATGTCAACATTTTAATCATCTATTCGGCAATAGAATATTTCATGGACATGATCCTAAAGAATATTCCTAATAAAGTGCATGTGTAGCTCAATGTGTTTGTTGCATTGATGTTGAATTGGATCTTTGGTGACCTAAATGGAACTCTATTTGTTGCACCAAAGTGTTTGAGTTGGATGTTATTGTTGGAATCCAAACTTTGAACATATTTATCGAAGGCACATGGCTTCTAGACTTGAAATGATTACTTATTAATACTTGAATTCAGTTGAAGAAAGAGAAAGGGAACTTTGGTTCTTACAATCCCAAGTGATAGGCCCAAAAGAAAGGTTGAAAACATATATTTTGTAGTAGAATTTCTATCATCGAGGTCACCAACCCAACATAATGTGTAAAATCAACAAATTGAGGGGTGACCCTTGGATTGTAATGTATTCCAAAATTAATTGTACCTTGGATATATCAAAGTATCCATTTTACAACTCTCCAATTACTTTAATGGGGTTCTTTCATATACCAAGCAATAAGTCCAACTTCAAAGGAGATGGTGGGGAAAGTATGGGTTAAATACAAAATCCTACCAACTAACTTATAGTACAAAGTGGATTCCATTTTGGGTGAGACAAAAGAGGCAGAAAGTTTAAATCCATACTAAAATGGAGATGGGATTGGTTTACAATCATCTATGTTCAAGCAGTGAAGAAGGTGACATGCATACTTAGGCTTGGAAAGAGAAATTTCTTCTATGTTATGCAAAACATGGAGGAAAAGAAAATAGTGCAAGTGTCGAAGTCTGTGATTTCAAAGGTCTTGTTAAGGCTAGTTTTCACATGGATGACAAGTTTAGGATCAATACCAGTGAGTATGATGTACTCAACATAAAGTAAAAGTATGAGAAGGAGGTCACATACTTGCTTGGTATAGAAATTAGGGTCATACTGGAATCTAGTGAAGTCAAAATCAAGAAGGAATCAAGCTAGATTTCCATACCAAGCCCAAGGATATTGTTTAAGGCCATATACATATTTCTTGAGGTTCCATATTAAGTTATAGTCACTCTAAATAAATCTAAGAGTTTTTCCATATAAATTTATTCTTGCGAATCCCCATGAGAAAATGCATATTTGACATATGTTTGATGAATATCCCGTTGATATGAAGCTGCAAGGGGAAGAACAAGGTGGATGGAGTTCATTTTGGAAATGGAGGTAAATGTTGCATTGTAGTTAGTGCCTTCTACATGTGAATATACTTCATCAAATAATCAATATTTATGCTTTTCAGCACTATCATCTATGGCATACTTAGTCTTGTAAACCCATTTGCATATAACAAGTTCTCTTCCTTTAGGAAGAGGGACTAGATCCCAAGTTTCATTTTCCATAAAGGAACGAAATTCTTCATTCATTGATGCATACCATGTTGGATGGCTAGAAGCTTATATGAGCATTTCTAGATATGGAGTTTCTAGAATTTGAGCCAAAAGTGAATAGGCTTGCTATTACTATAAATGTGTTCGATGCTAAGTAGAAGAATCATCAACTAGATCACCAATTGTTTCTCTTGTTGTATGGACCCATCAAGGAAGTTGAGAAGTTGGTGTTGTTTTAGATGTACTCATTTTGAGGATGAGGTTAATCAAGTGAAGCACTATTTTCATCATAATTATCTAAAGATGAAGAGTGGCCTAGAATATAAGAAAAAATATTAGAAGAAGAACTAGTATATGTCGTGTGTCCCAAGGGTGGCTCACACAAGGAAGATGGCACAAACACCAAATCGAGCATGCCAACCAAGAGACCTTGATCAAACATAACATCTCTTATAATAATGATTTCTGTTGTATTAGGTACAAGAAGTCCATAACCTTTTTATGTCATCTAGATAATCGATAAAAATGGACTTCTCACTTTTAGGTTGTAAGGATTTCCTTTTCTTATAAAAAAATGTGTGCACATTCTTTGCTACCAAGCACACAAACATGGCTTATAATTGGTTTTAGGTTATGTCTTGCTTCTTTGGATATTATATATTTTAAATAACTTGTGGGAGTGTGATTAACATGTTATTTATACAATTGATGGATTTTTCCCAAAAACTTAGGACTTGATCCCTCAAAGTGGATCATGAAAGTTGCTATTTATCTTAATGTATTATTATTTCTCTTAGAAATGCCATTTTTTGTGGTGTGTATGGAAAAACGTTTTGCAACTAAATTCTTTGTATAGCGCACTAATTTGTATATTTTAGGTTCACCTATTCTCCACCATTGTTTGTTCTTAACCTCTAAAGTTAATGTTGTTTTTCTACAAGGACCTTGTACGCCAAAAGCATGTCAAAAACTTCACTTTTAAACAACCACACATGATCCCAGGGTATCCTTGGCCTCTAAGTGGGGATATGGGTGCCATTAAGATATTTTAAGCACTAGGTATGAGTTTTTGTGCTTTAAACATGGTCCATGGAGGAATATCAAACAATTGGCTCTAGAAGTAGCTTCTAGGGCTTAAGGTTCTGTTGTCACCTTAACAACCTGCTTAAGTTTTTCATAAAATTTTAGGGTGCCCCATTTGTAGATTTTAAATATTGATTTTGAATGTTTTTTTATGTCATTTTCTTGGTTGATGATTTTATGATTTGACAATATCTTGGTGATTTTGATAATTCATACTTATCCGATCTCTTGACTTCATGGTTGATTTCATAATTTATTTTGGACAAAATGTAGAGTGGCATTATTTTTCTCCAAGTTTTTGTTGTTGCTTGGCATTTGATCATTTTGTCTTATAAAGAACGCTTCCATTTCCTTAAGAAATTTTTCTCCTACAAAACAAAACAAAAACATACAAATTGTAAATAATGTTAATATTGTTAATAATAAAAGTAACAAAACAAAAACATACAAATTGCAAATAATGTTATATTGTTAATAATAAAAATAACAAAACAAAAGAATACAAATTGTAAATAATGTTTTTTTTGTAAATAAAACATTATATTACTTCGATAACTCATAATTACATGTCTGATATGTCCTTTGAATGCATGATTTATAGAGCTTCAAAAAAACTACCAGCTCTTATCTGAATCCTAACCACCTCTACCAATTGCTCAAAAAGGTTCCCCATTTCCCACAAAACAAAGCAACTTGCTTCTACCACTCTTCCCCCCAAGATACATGTATAAACCGATTGTACTGAGAAATGTGTAACTCCTATCAGTCGAAAACTAAAATAAATACACAGAAACATAAACACGAAAATCAAACCTGACTTTGATCACAAACACCCAGCCTGGAATGAGCAACGTTGGCCACAAAAGGAGAGTTTCCTAGTTGGACAATCCCAACAGAAACCCCAACAGAGTTGTCACTATGCGCAATGTCCATTCGGTTCCCCACCCTTCGAGGACCTACATCCCCCTCATGCACCAGCCTCATCGAGTAGAACAAGATTCCCATGTGAGTTGCTATGACATCAATTTTCTTATGCATAAGGCGACAATCGCCATTATGCTCCTTCTAGGATTTAGCATGATCCCCATCACCTTCACATTTGGCATCCATGGTTATAGAAGAGTGGGATAACAAGTTCATATTGACCCAATACAACATGAGCATGTGGTCATAGGCCTTTGCTCGCCTCGCCATGTTTCCTGGGTTGACAACCTAGTCCTCCACTTCCCTGCATAAATCCTCAACGTGCATGAGTTTGACTTCTTCCTACAGGTTTCCTGCCACCCTTTCGATTTCCTTGTGAATGGCAAAATGAACATGCTCTTTAAAGAAATATACTACCTCCTGGGCATGCATATGGGCCCTTGTAGCTTGTCTCCACTCACTTGTCTTCCTCATGAACCCCTTCCCCTTCTTGCCCTGGGAAATTGAGGCCTCCCCAGTCCTAAATCACTTCTTAGAGCGTGCTTGGTTCCATGAGCTTGGAGCAGCCAGAAATTCTCTCACCAATAGATTTAGGAATAGCAAAAACCTTAAGATCCTACGTGTGAACACTCACCAAACTGAGTTCCAGGAGACTGATAGCTAATAAACCCCATCATATACAAATGAAGGGTGGTGGATCCTGTCCAGAATATAAGGTGATAGGAGTCATCATAACCCAAACTAATCTGTACCCAGGTCCCGTCATCCCAATCATGCCATCATCACCCTTGCTACCAAGTCCTACAACATAAATCCTCTCATCATTTAAGACTAGATCTCCTCGTTGATACGTATCCTCCTTGCCCATCCTGTCCCTCTTGAATCTGTACCCAAATAGGAAATTGAGGGATTAGCACAAGAGGGCTAGTCCTTTTATCCACATGAGCCTTCATGGCATGTATCCTGATCTTCCTGGGCCATCATCTGCCCCTTGTCGTCATCTTTGTTCCCGTACGTAGGGGCCTCTAGCTGTGGCCTTGTGCCATGATCACAAGATGCCAACTACCAACACTGCAGGGCCCAACCTTCAACTCAAAAATCCTCTAGCGATACCCTCTAATGTACCGTACCCCCCTCCATGCCAACATTGGCTAATAGGTCAGCCACCTTGTTGGCCTCATGTCAGATGTGGAAAAAGGATATGGCCGAGTGTTCACAAACAGGGAGACGAGAGTGTAAATTCGTCTTGCCAAGCACTAGCTGGATGAAATTCTCTCACTTGTCCTCCCATTTGCAAGGCATCGAGCCATATGAATCAGGATATTGGAGTATCCTTTAATAATTGTAGGTAGCCACCCTTCCCTAATCAGCCATTCGAAGCCCCGTATCAGTCCTTCCAACTCGACCGAGTTATCGGTATCAATACCAATGGTGCCATAGTAAATGTACAGAATCCTCCCTGTTGAGTCACGAAAAACTCCACCAAAACCAAGTATTTCCTCTAGAGGCCCCATCAAAGTTTAACTTAAAAACATGAACCAGGGGTGGAGACCAGGAGGTCGGGATTGAGCGTTTCCATACCTTGTCTCTTCTCTAAATACCATCCATCTGAGATAAGTCCAAACCCCATCCATCTGTAACATAGATTTCCTCTCTTGGAATGGTCTTATCCTAATCATTCCACTGCATGCTTTGAATAGTGGATAGGAGGTTTTCTACCATGGTATTCCACACTTCTTCGGCTGTATGACTTTTATCCCAGAAGATCTGCCCATTTCTTTCTTTCCAAATACACCACATTTCCATCCCCGGGAAATCCTCCCAAAGAGTGTGAATGATACGGTTCTTGAAGGTTTGAGGGTGCCAATCACGCAACGTTTGGGTTGGTTTCCCTCTCCTTCTGTCACCCCTCCTAAACCCCATATACCCTTTTTCCAAGATGGTCACAGCATAAGGGAAGTTGTCCAACAGATGACCCATCCTTTCCTTGTCTTGAAGACATACGAAAGATTGGGATGGACCCTAGACCCCCCACCGATGAAGGTTTTCTCATGTGAGGATTCTGCCCTTATCCACAAGCCCAACAAAAATTGTGACCTTTGGCCATAGATTAGTGTCCCAAACCTTCCTCCATATCTCTTCTGCCTCCTCTTGGTTTCCTATCACGATATTGTAACCCTCCTTAATGCTGAAGGAGCCCCTCCTAGAATATCCCCATCTTAAGATATTTGTCCCTGCTCTGGCCCTAATGAAATGCATGTGGAGATCCTCCTGGAAGGAGCCCAGATCCTTGTCATTGATTGGTCCATCCCTTACTTGGAAATTCCATTGTCGCTTCCCATCCGGACCTAGATTTCCCCAGTATTAACTCACTTTCTCCCCGCCTTCCTCAATTCCTCTTACTCAGATGTGCATCCACCTTGGGTCTGATCCCAATTTGGGTAGTTGGCTCTAGGATTCCTCCCAAAACTTCACACTCTCCCCATCCCTTATCTCCCATAAGCAATTATCCTACACACTTCTTTGTCCACTCACTGCTTTCATCCATATAGGAGATCCAGGTTGCTCCTCATTGAGCCGAACAAATTTATTTTTGGTCCTGTCTCTAGCACATTTGATATGTCGTAGCCTGGCCCATGGCTCAACCGAGATATTGAACCATAGCCACCAAACTTTAGTGCCCTGGACTTCATCCATAACCTCAGGGTCCTGAATTCCTAAACCCCCTTCCTCCTTGGGTCGACATATCTCTTCCCAACTCACCAAGGAGAATTTATCCTTCGCCTCCCTTCCACCCCATAATAATTTCCTCTGCAAACTCCTAATATCACGAAGAACATATTTTGGGGCCAAAATAACCGAGAAGAGATAGATTGGCATAGCCTGTAAGAATGCTTTCACAATAACCAATATGCTAGCAATATTTAATGGCCAAAGAACCCAGTTGGATAGCCTATGTTTCATTCTGTCCAGGAGATCTTGTCATGAGGCTTTTTTCAACTTTCCCATCCCAAGGGGGATCCCCAAGTATTTGGAAGGCATCACTCCTATGGAAAAACAGAGAACCCGAATGATACTCCTATGGACTGTGGGAGTTGTGTTAAGGAAAAATACCTAGGATTTATTTGCATTAACTTCCAAACCCTAGGCCCTAGCAAGGAGGTTTAGGCTCCTCTTGAAGGCTCGAGCTTCTTGGACTGAAGGGTGCCCCATGAGAATTGTGTCATCCACAAACTGTTGGTGCATCTAGGGATCCATTCCCTCATGGAATTTGAGACCACGTAACTCCCCACTCGGCCACTAGAATAAAGAGGAATGGGGAAAGTGGGCCTCCTTGCCTAATACCTCGAGAAGGATGAATCACTTTGGTTGGAGAACCATTTAGGAGGATATTGAAGAAAGGGGTCTTTACCAAACTCATGACCCACTCCACCCACTCATGACCAAACCTAAAGGCTTCTAGCATCTTGTCCATGTACTGCCAACTTAGTTTGTCATAGGCTTTCGCAATATCAAGTTTGATCATCATGCCTGGACTATGAGTACTTTTCAAGGAATGAATCACTTCTTGGACCAGGATGACTCCATCTAGACTCTGCCTCCCTTCCACGAACCCTTATTGTTCAGGGCTTATCAAACTGGGGAGGATAGGTTTCAAACGATTGGAGATCACCTTAGAGATAATTTTGTAAATCACATTGCACAAAGCTATTGGTCTAAACTTGTCAGGTTTGTATGCTCCTACCTCTTTGGGAATTAGAGTAAGAAAGGTTGCGTTGAAATATTTTAGGACTCCCCTCTTACTTTTGGATTCTTTGGAAATCTCTAAGACTTCCTCCTTAAATAGCTCCCAAAAGTGGTGGAATAAGTTCAATGTGAAGCCATCCGGTCCTGGGGCCTTCCCCAAAGCCATCTGATGGACCGCTTCCTCCACCTCTTGCATAGCATCTGGCTTAATTAGCATTTCATTGTTCTCTCTGGTTACAATCTTAGGAGTAAGCCTAGTGATTCTAGTTATGTCCCTCCCTCTATCTCCACCATCCTCATTGAGGATACTGGAAAAGTGTTGGGTAAGCTCCTCCTCTGTCTCCCTTCTAGTCTCCACCCAGCTTCCATCTGCTCTTTTGAGTTTTTGGATTTTCGAACTGTTTCTGTTTTGGAGAACCAAGTTGTGGAAGAACTTGGTGTTCCTCTCCCCCTCCTGCAGCCACTGTATCCTTGACTTTTGTTTCCAAAAGATTCCTTCCTGCATTTCTTTGGCCTCTAGCTGACACAATAGGTCATTTTCCTTAAACTTCATGTCCTCATCCCACTCACCTTCCATTCCCTTCTTATTGATAAGCTCAATATCACTTATCATCCATTTTTTATCATCAAAAATATTCCCAAACTCCTCCCTGTTCCACGTACGGATTTTGGCCTTAAGGGCTTTAATCTTTTGTTGGAAGCGGTACATCACGGTACCCAAATGGGGGACCAGCTACTTCCACCACTGGGCAACAAGATCCTTAAGGTCCTTATGCTCCAACCATATTTGCTCAAATCTAAAGGGCTTACTCAGGATTGCATTCGACCAGTACCAGTTGAGAGAAATAGGCCAGTGATCCAATCCCATCGTCGAAAGAAAATTGGCCATTATATCTCTAGCGCCATGCATAATATTTTCAGAAACCAATAATCTATCGAACCAGGAAGAAACAATGCGCTCCCCCCCCTCGTTTGTTGTTCCATGTGAACTAACCATTTCCAGTCTCTACATCAATCAGAGAACAATGGGTCGAAAAATCACAGAAGGCCTCCTTATACTTATCCAGGAAACTTTTTCTCCCCTTCTTCTCCCATAGGTTGGTAATAAGATTAAAATCCCCTCCTATTATCCAGTTTCCTGCCCTTGTTAGACCTTGTATCCATCTTAAGAACTCCAGAAAAACATGTTTTGGGGGGAAAGCACTAGGTCTGTAAACGTTCATCAGAGAGCCCTTAACTCCTGTATCTAGTAACTGAAAATATGCCATTAGAAAGAACTAGTTATCCCGCCATTCTTTGAGGTCGACCACATTTGGTTTCCATAGGAAAGCAATCCCCCCGGCCATACCAGCTACATCTAGTGAAATTATCCTATTACCTTTCCAAATCTTCCCCCTAACTTTTTCCATCCCTTCTGTAATGCATTTTGTTTCTTGAAGGAAAAGGATATCTAGCCTCTCTTGCTTAATCTTTCTAGCTAAAGTATTCCACTTCCTGGGATGATTGCATCCCCTAATATTCCATGATATTATCTTCATTAGCTAACTTTTTTTACTTCAAAGAAGGTCGCCCTAATTGTTGGGTACTGACCTGATTCGATGAGTTTTACACCTACCTCTGTTATACGTTGCTTGTTCGTTTTCCTTCCCCTTCTCATCTCTTCCTCCAGATATTTCCTTTTGTTGCCTTTATGTGATTCTGCTTCAATCCCCAAATTCTGGTGCGCTCGCATTCTAATTATGGCCTCTTGGAGAATATCGATTTGTCTGCGAGAGACATACCCCTGTCCCTTCTTTCCGCATTCTTCCTCGATCGCGTCCAGATCCAGCTTCCCCAGCTCCATTTCCTCTACCTCGACTTCGTCAACTACCTCCATTGGGGTCTGCTGGTCCCCTTCCACATCTGCTTCCTTTTCTTTTCTGGCCTGATGCTTTGATGATTCCTTCTCTTTTGGAGTCCCCCCCTCGACACCCTCCTCCCCCAGGATGTGGAAGGGATTACTCGAGCTGGGGGGTTTTTACGAAGACTCCTTCTGTGGTTTTGGGGGGCCACCTGCCCTGCTTCTTCTCTGATTCTTGACTTGTGAGAACCCTTCCCCATCGATCTCACCTCCTTGATGTTGGCTAGGACCGAATTGTTGTTGAACTGTCTTTGGGCAATCCCTCCCAAGGTGTCCATATTCATGGCATAACCAGCATTGAAACGGTGGTTGGTCATAGTCGATGGGTTGGATCCATTCTTCATCCTCCCAGTTCAGACTTATTGCCTCTAGTAGTTCTTTTGACAGGTCCATGTATACACAGATGCGTGCGAAGGTTGTGTATCTTTGATGTTTGGTCTGCTCAACCACCTTCACAAACTCCCCCAAGGTATTGCCAATGTCCTGCAGGGTTTCCGAATCCCAGTACTCACAAGGCAAAGAGAACAAACGGATCCAGACCAGGGCAACCGTCATATCTTCAGTTTCCGGGTTGAATCACTCTTTCCATGGCCGGAGGTATAACCCAACTGAAAAGTAGAAATATGGACCTCCCTTTGAAATCCTATCCCTATCCTCTTGATTGAAAAAAAAGATTGTGAATAAACCCTTAGGCCCTAGATGCAGATCCTAGTGGCCTTCAGGGTTCCACACAGTCTTGATCCATCGAACCAGATCCCTCTCCTTTGGCCATACCCCCACAAATATTCTGATGAGAGCCTTCTTTTTCCATAACTCGATCTTGCCTCTCACCTTCTCGGATTTTATCTAGATAACTGGAATAGAGAAGGCTTTCGGAAGGCACACTCCTAGGCCTAATCTTATGCCCTTCCCATCTCCATCCCTCTTCCCATCCCCATTTCCATTTTCTCCCACCTTGGGCAACTGGCCCCGTGGAGTCGTCCCATCCATGTTCTGACCTCGCGAGCTTGCTCATGCTCCCTTGACTCTTTACCAATCTCACTTAGATGAGTTCATTCACAAATTATAAATAATGTTAATATTGCTAATAATAAAAATAAAAAATTGATTGTTGTATATATTAAAGTGTGTGTATATAGTATTTATTTTGTTTGGGGTATAATAGAATGGATTAAAATTATGCATAATTTATTCTATATGAAATGTTTCACCTTTGTTGTAATATGTTAGAGTTTATGCATATTTTAATATTATTATTTATACACAAGTTATATTAAATATTTGTAAATTTAGTATTGTTTATTTCATTTTTATATATTGTTTTAATACATTTTATTATTTTGACATTTGTTTGTTTTATGTTTCATTTTTTTTAATATGTATTTATTTATTCATTAAATTAATATTAACCAAAAGGTAAAAGTAATGTGATAAAAAAAATCAAAAATTTTAACTTAGACCTTTAAGTCACGTTGATTTCATTGTTTTTCCTTCATATACATTGATGTGACCAAATGCTTGATCACACTCTTTTAGGTTCACGTTCAAGAAGGGAATACTTGAAATTTCCTTGTCATTTTTAGCTCATCGGTTAATGTCAAATAAAAAAAATGGATGAACATAGTAAAGCGTGCTATGCTATAGTAAATTAGTATAGATTCGTTTTAAACTTGGATTTATCAAGCACCAAGAGGGATCCAATTTTTTGAGGTGTACAATTTTTTCCCATTTGGATCCCTCTCGATACTTATAGATCTAAGTTTAAAATGGATTTATGTTAATTTAAATTTCTTTTTTTTATGTCTATATGTAATTTATATATTTCATTTTTTATTTTTTAATATTTAATATTTGTATTTATGTTGGCTAGCATAACGTGACAGGATCTCCCCCATACAGGGCTGGAGAACACCTCGCTTCTCTCAGTGCAATAAATTATTCTTAACTTTGTTTTATTTGTTTTGCATGAAATTTCAAGTAGAGTTCAAGATCGTGTATGGTCAAACGAAAAAGATTGAAAAGTTGTCAAACAAGTAAGTGTTGTATTTATTCGAACTTTCCTTGTTGTCGGTACTATGATCTTATTTTTGTTTATTAATTTATAGCTCATAGTTTTATTGTTGTGATTAATTTCGATATTTTAATTGTTATTTTTTTTATTTCTTTCATCCCTTCCACATTAACCTTGCACAATCTTTTTAAGCAAATTTACTCAAATTTTGTCCTAAAGTTTTGGTAAAATGTTTACATATTGTTCAAATGATTTTGTTGTTGGTTTTTTTTGTGTTTTTTAGAAGATTGGTATAAATCGGCTACCTCGTACCTAGGGACTTCTGCCTGAGGTCGGCACACACTAGCCCAAACAAAGCGGAGGTTTGCTAGTGACAAATTCGGGGCATTATCTTCTTAAATTAGTCGCTTTTCGTTACTAATTTTTAATCGTATCATAGCTGATTTAGCAAATGAAGGAAACTTGAGCCTTAGCCCATAAGCAAATATTTTAAGCATCTAGGGACAAACACAACAACTCAAACTACCATATATAACCTCTCTGATTTTTCCAATTGATGACTTTATTCACTCTCAATTGCATAAAGACCTAAGTGTCATATATATATATATATAAAAGATGAAGAGTTTATCCAAAAAAAAGCTTCTATATGTTTAAGGTCATTAAACAAGATACCTCAAACCATCACACATGTCCTTTATATCAAATCCTAGTTTGCAAATCATATGAATGACATTCATATTTGTAATAAGAGGTTGTCAATTTCCCACATAAGCCCTTCGTAGTAATGGTTATATATGTAAGCTTAAAGATTTATCCCAAAAAGAAACTTCTATATGTTTAATTAAACAAGATACCTCAAACCATCACAGATGACCTTGATACCAAATCCTAGTTTGCAAATCATATGAATGACACTCATATTTGTAATAGGAGGTTGTCAATTTCCCACATAAGCCCTTCGTGGTGATATTTCTTCGGTGTTAGAGGTTGGGGAATAAGGTTTATCATATTCTAGTGAAAATTATTATAGGTTATAGGTTTTAATCCATTGTAGTAGGAAAACACGTGAATTATGGAACACATGTGTTATTAGTGTTTTATTGATACATAAAAACAAAAAACAAAAATCCCCACTTCAAATGCTCTAAAAAATCATATGTTGTCTTCAAGTTCATCTACATCTTTGGAAAAAACTATTGTTTGAAACATTGTTTATATTGTTTATAATTGTTGTGTGATTGGAGGGAAAATATTTTCTAATATTTATTTTTTTCCAATCCTTGTGAACATGGGAAACACATGTAATTGATCAAGAAATTCTAGGAGAGTGCAGTCCAAATTCTAACACAACAAATGTCATTAATGTCTTTCCTCCATCGCCATAAGCAAAGAACAAGATTTCAGTAGAGGCCAATCTATTTCCAACATCCAGTGAATCTCTAATGGTTGTTTCATAAAGACAAGTTATTATGGATAAGCAAAGAGGTTGATCGATTTGCTTCGAGCTAATTATACTATGGATGAAATTAAAGAGGAAACTAATGCACAACCGTGTGGTGAAGAAGTTCATGTGGTGAAACCTCCTATTGAATAGTTATACATTCTTCAAACCTGTGCACTCTCCTCCCAAATTTAACCCACGAGTTATTGAAGGGGTAAGAATTCATATGTTTATAAAGCCACATAAGTGAGGTGAATATTACTAGAATATAGGCCCATCGTCCTTTAACATATAGACTAAGAAACATGCACTAAACAATTCCTAAATTCATTCAAGTGGGTGAAAGTGGTATTGCATCCCTGGAAGGTAAGTATCTAATGAACTATTTTTTATGAGTCATAAAAAAATTATTAAAGAATATTTGAATCAAAATATATTGCAACTAAAATTTAGTTATTTATTCTTTCTTAAAATGTAAGAGTTTGACCATTGTTGGAATTTTTTTAGAATTGAAATAGTTAAAAGTTTATAAATAACTAATAATATTATTAGAATCCTAGTGGATGATTTTCATACAATTTGTAAGAAAAAATGTTCAAAATATTGTAACACAAACCAATGTGTATTATCACAATCAATTGTTAGCATGATCGTAAGAAAGTATTGTTTGTTAAAACAATCATCACATCTCATTTAATGTAATTTTAAAACCTTTCAAAAATATTCTATTATATGAGAAAACCTCGACATAGCAAACAAAACTTATTTACAGACTTTCATGGTAAGTTGCCTCATTTTAACATGAATTTAATTGGAGCACTTAAGGGATGAGTGTATAAATTTTGGCACAAAAACACTAGGCATTGTTCCAACTAGAAAGATGGATTAAAATTGAGAAGGGATATTAGGGACCATGAACACCATATTAAACACTTTCTTGACATGACATAGACAAAATTGCATGAGAGATTCAATAATGATCACGATGCACTTAAATCAGCCCAAAGTTATTACGAGAAATGCAAGCCTTATTATTTTATAATAAACACATATTGTGTTATATATAGCATTGCATATTATTCTCTCTCTCTCTCTCTCTCTCTCTCTCTCTCTCTCTCTCTGTACAGGGCCAAAGGGACAAACATATTATCAGAAAGCTTTCTTAGATGCGACCTACCCCAAGTGTAATGGAATGACATTATTGATAAATTAGTGATTAATGATTATGAATTAGGGAAAAAGGTGGTTGGCATGCAATTAATATTAAAATATGTCATGTATGATATTGGGGGAGGGAATGAAATAAAAAACATAGAGTTGGTAACATACTACCAATGGACCAAGTAGTAGTGAAGCCAAAAGGGTTATATTAAAGGGGTATCACTTCTTCATAAGTGATGATAAGTTCCATTTCTTAGGTACAACATTGATTTCATTTGTTTTTAAATCACATGAAGGAGAATATTATACATACATATTGACATTGTATTTGGTCAAATGGTTGCAAAATCTAGTTTAAAAATTACCATGTATTTCAATGGTTGTGTATGTTGCACAAAAAATACAAGGAGCCACATATTTGTTTTTTTAAAGAATTAGTTTACAATGAATTCATTTTATTTGAAACACAAAATCTATTGTTGAATGGTGTTCTTTAGTGATGGTAGAGGGAACACATGAATGAAAAACAATACGTGGCACCCATGGAGTTCGTTTAGCTTGAACATTAGATAATACTATAGTTGAAATATGTGTCAGGATTATATAATCATTCCTTGTCCACATATAGTCTATTTGATCATATTGTATAACTTAGGAATACATTATTACTGTACTAGAGTGTGGGGAACACATCTAGAGGTTAACTGCCACTTACTGCATGTGCATGCATGAGTTAATATGCCTCTAAGACCAATCCCTGCATTATAGGAGGCCTCTCTGAGTACCATCAGAAGCCTCCATCAGTTGGTTGTGGTAGGTGGGAAATTATGCTAATTCAACCTCTAGCTACATTCAGCTAGGTTTGCATGGTTGCATGGGGAAATGGAGCCTTTTCCACCTACCTCATCATTTTAAATATTTTTGTGAGAATTATGATCTACAACAAGATCTAGGATCCTTAGAGAAACTCACAAATTGAATTACATACAAAACCAGCAAAAAACCATGAAAAGAGAACAATTTTACACATGCAATGTGAACTGAACCTGAATATTATTTGATTGTATAAAATGTGAATATGTTAGTAATAGGTTTATATTACATCTGAAGTGGTTCTTGAGACTTATGAATCCAAAAATGACTGTACATGTGAAATTGGACAAATTGGCCTCAATCCCCCTTAGGTGGGCTAAACTCACTCCAACTCAAAACAAATGGTCACGAATGGAGGTGTGGACGTGGTTGAAGTGACTTGGAGAAATCATGACTCTTTGGCATGTGTGGGTGTGCAAAATAAGGTGAGTGAGAGGCTCTAGGTGGGCATTACAAGCTCAAAACAATCCAAAATTGGGCTATATCCACCCCTAGCGCTCCTAGTCAACCATAAATCCCACATTCAATGAATGGGAGCGCACCAACAATGAATGAGGGTGAACATGTGAATTTTGACTGAGATGGAACGCTCATGTAGGTGTGAAAGCTCCAATTTAACTGGTTATTTTTCCCAATTAAGCTACCTAAGTCCAAACCATAGTGTATTAATGCACAAATGCAAATAAAATTGACTAGGGACTTATACTAAGGTACTAAGTGTTGGATTATTGTTGTAACACCCCCCCTTAACAAAAAACTTAATACAACTCATGAAATAAAGTGGGAGGCCTTGGCCACAAAGGCTCAAGTCACCTCAATACATAACATAAATTTTATTTGTCTATGTGAAGTGAGGAAAAGAAGGAAAACCTCATGGGACAAAACCTTCCCTCAAGAATGGACATGGGGATGAAACCTACAAAAAATAGCAGCAATCACCATCCATCACTCACTCCAATCAAAGATATCAAGTGAGTGAAGGTCTTCTCAGTGAAACTATTGGTGAATATGTTGGCAGCTTTCTCGATGGATGGGCAATATTGTAAGGAAAACACTCTGTCATGCACTAAGCCCCAGATGTAGTGCATATGGATATCAATATGATTTTTTCTCTGCCTTTGAAATGGATCAGTAGATATCTTGATGGCACTTTGATTTTCCACCCAAATGTTGGTAGGAGAATCAATAGCAACACCAAACTCCCGAAAAATTCCTTGAAACCAAACACACCGTGTGGATGCATTCATTGTTGCCCTATACTCGGCCTCTGCTGAAGAAAGAGAAATGGTATGTTGTTTCTTACTATAACAGCATATGGTAACTTCCTCAAGCATGACAATAAAACCTGAAGTTTATTTTCTATCAGTGGGATATCCATACCAATCCGAATAAAAAAATCCAGCTAATTGAAGTGAAGAACTAGTTGCATAGTGCACCCAGAAATTCTTTGTTCCTTGGAAATATTGGAGGATTCTTTTGGCTTCCTTCCAATGGGTCTCATGTGGCTAGTGCATATACCTTTCTACATCACTTACATCATAATACAAATCAGGTCTTGTGTGTGTAAGGTATAGAAAACTAACAACTAGTTGCCTATACAATATACAATCTACAAAAGGAGAATTGTCAAATTCACTTAGTTTAATGCCAAAAAAGGAAAGGGCACTTGGCTTCCTTAAAATAAACCATGTTAAACTTACTTATCAGGTCTGAATCATACTTTGGTTGACTCAGCATGATGCCTCTCTCTGATTTCTCAATTTCCAAACCCAAAAATTGCCTTAGCAATCCTAGTTCTGTCATAGCAAACTCATTATCTAAGGATGCCTTGATTGATCCAATTTGATTGTTGCAACTCCTTGTAATCAATATTTCATCTACATAAATTACAATAACCTGAAATACAATACCAATTTTCTGCAAATACACATTTGGATCAAATTTGCATCGAATACACCCAATTGAGAGCAAGAAAGCATCCATTTTTGCATACTAAGCCCTAGGGGAATGCTTGAGTCCATATAGTGATTTCTTTAACCTGAAAACAATAGAAGGATCCTCTTAGAAACCTTAAGTTTTCTCCATGTAGATATCCTCTTGTATCTCACCATGTAATAATGCACTTTTGACATCCATATGGTGCACTTGCCAACCTTTACTAGCTGCAATTGTTAGAACTAGTCTTATTGAATCCATCTTTGCAACCGATGCAAAGGTTTCAGTGTAGTCCACACCATGGACTTGAGAGTAGCACTTAGCAACTAATATGGCCTTGTAATTCACATATTAACCATTAGCAGCAGTTTTGGTTCGAAATATCCACTTGCATTGAACAAGCTTCCTCTTGGGAGGAAGGGGAACCAATTCCCATGTTTCATTCTCTTGGAGAGAATGGAATTATTATTCCATTGTTGATTTACATATTAGGTCATGAGAATATTTCTGATATTACTGTATATCATATCCAATCAGCATATAACAGTTCTCAGCAAGGTCACTTTCACTTTCAAAGGAAGCATTGTTAGATTTAGATCTAGTCTTCCTATGCTCTTGAGGATTTCCTACCAATTCCCCTGTAGCTTGTATGATTTTTTCAGCCCAACGGGTCCTTTATGGTGACTCATATAAATAAATGTCATATATAGAAATATAAATATCATAAAATACAAAGCATGAATCATCACTTACTTCATCAAGGTGTTGGGGAGAAGAGCATTCCGCCGGTGCAAGCTCAAAATCTGGTATTGGTTCCTCTTCGAATTGCACACTCCTCTAAATGCAAGTATTGAGTGTGGATGTGTCAAATAGTTTGTAACATTTTGTATCCTCACCATATCCAACTATGATGCATCCCTTTCTCTATGGCTGAAAGGCCTTCCTGTTTTCTGAAGGAATTCGAGCCCATGCTCTTGATCCAAAAATCCTGAAATTTGGGGCATTTGGTTTATGGCATAACCATGCCTCAGAGGGAGTTTTTCCTTTGACTAATTTGTGGAATTCCCTATTCTGTATATGCGTAGCACAATTAATATCCTCGGACCATATCTTGGGACTTATATCTCTTGCCTCAATCATGCATGTGGCCATCTCCTTGAGAGATCTATTTTTCCTCTCTGCCACACCATTTTGTTGTGGTGTGTAGGGAGTTGAATGTGGTATTTGAATGCCACATTCCTCACAAAGTTTCTGCATAATTTTGTTGACATACTCCTTCCCATTATCATTCCTAAGGATCTTTATCCTATGCCCACTTTGATTCTCTACTAAGGCCTTCCAAATCTTCAATTGCTCAAAAACTTCAGATTTCAATTTTAGTAAGTATTGTTGATGTATTTGTAACTTCGGAATGTATTCACTTGTATATCTTATGTATTATACCCCAACGTTCCTATTGGGAAGTATCTGTAATTTAATTGAGTCATTTCACACCCCCATGTCCCTATCGAGAGAATCAATAATGTAAACAAGTCATGTAAAGTCATATAGGGTAACCCTCCTTATTTTTCAAGGGTTAAAGTCCCCACAGTTTTGGGGCACTAGGGTTATTAGACTCTCCTAGAAAAGCCGGCCCTAGTAAGTTATTGTCAAGTCGGGAATTAGTATAATTAGATAGTGAGCCTCTATATTTATCACACAGTCACTTACACTCAGTTGTAGCACATGAGTGAGAGAGAAGGAGCTAGGATAAGAGAGAGAATAGCTGTCGGAGATCATCTTACTGTCTTTGGGTTTTACTGCTGCCATTGGTGCTTATTCTATCTCTAGGGAAGTTGCGGGGTTTTCTCCTTTATGGTTTCCCCGAGGAAAATCTGTGTGTCTATTGTCTCTTGTGATTGATTATTGTGCATGTTATTCTCTCAGATAAGATCCTAAGATAATACTGTCTAATTGTTATTGATCTAACATGGTATCAGAGCTAACCTGAGAAGAAGACACTGTGCATCTGTGGAAGCTAGGGCTTCTTAATTTTTGGGTCTCTCTACACAATCCATCATCAAAAGGAGGTTAGGATGAACCTCCATTGAAGGGTGCATCTTGCTATTGAAGTAGAATCTGATTCTGAGCACTTTCAGTTTTTGACCTACCACTGCATCGAGAAATTAGGGATTTTCACTGAAGAGGAATTTTTGAGTGAGCCTAGGCTAGGATTTATATCCTCCTCAAAATCGAAGTTAGAGACAAAAATCAAGTTTTTTGGTTGGGTAGAACTCTAGGAAAGTCAAACCCTAATTTTCCATGGAACCAAAAAACCAGCACTACAAAAGAACAGCTCCATATCCAGTTTTCAACTTCTCAAATTGGTAAGATCTAAAACTTTTGTATTTCCATTTGAGGTTCTCAGTTAAGATGTCTCATCACACCAAGCTTGATGAAAATCTTGAGGGAGCTGATAACTTTCGAGCCTGGAAGCATAGGATCTCCCTAGTCCTGGAAGAAAATGAGTTGGACTCTTACATCAATGAAGAGGTTCCAGTTCCAGAGGGAGATGAGGCTAAGGCCTTACACAGAAAGAAATTGGTCATGGATAAGATGATTATTTCTGATTCAATTAAGGATCACGTCATACCACAGGTGTCCTCCCTAAAGACACCTAAGGAAATGTTTGATTCCTTGACCAAGCTATTTGAAGGGAAGAACATAAACCAGAAGATGACTTTGATGAACCAGTTGAAGAATGTAAATATCTAGAATTTGGAGACCATACAATCATACTTTATAAGGGTATCTCAGATCGAAGAAAAACTTTAAGCAGTTGATAAAGAAGTGGAGAATGCAGAGATTGTGATGAGTTCCTTGAATGGTCTCCCTAGGTCATGGGACTCCTTCATTCAAGGGATTTGTCCTAGAAGAAAGCTAGTCAACTTTAGTAGACTGTGGGAGGAATGCTCATAAGAAGAAGCTTGAATAGTAGCCTGAGAAGAGGAGATGGGAAGTGAAGATAAATCTCTCACAGTACACTCTAAGAAAATCAAAAGGGACTATCATCACCCCAAAGGTAAGCATTCTCACCAAAACGTAACTCAAGAAAACCTAATAGAGATTTATCTAAACTTAGATGTTTTACTTATGATGAGAGAGGACACTATGCTAGAGATTGTCCTAGGAACATAAATGCCTCTCACAAGAATAAAGGAAACAAGAGAAGACATCATGCTCATGTTGCAAAGGAAGATGAACCTTCCACAAAAATAATCAAACAATAAAGTGATGATTCTTCAAGTGATGAAGAATATGTTTTGATTTCCTCTCTCATGGGAACTATCACACTTGGAAGCAATGATTGGCTTATAGACAGTGGGGCTTCCAAACATATGACGGGATTCAAAGAATATTTTGTGAAACTGTTTGAACATGAGTCACCTCACAAGGTGAAACTTGGGGATGACTACCAATATCCAATAAAACGTAGTGGTGAATCCTCCTATAAGCTAGACTCTAGAAAGTATATGAAGATGAAGGATGTATTGTTTGTACCAGGACTAAAGAAGAATCTCCTCTCCATATCTGCATTGGATGAAAAAGGCATAAGGGTTGCATTTATAGATGGCCAAGTTCTTATGTGGCCAAAGGGAAAGACTATTGATGATGCAGTAGTGATTGGGGAACAAGAAGGAGGACTATACAAACTGAAGGGCCAACTAGAACAAGCTTTGGTTCATGACTCAGTAGAGCCAAATGAACTTTGGAATAGAAGTCTTGCACATGTGCACTATAGAGCACTACCACTTGCAAGCAAAGCTGTTGAAGGTCTTCGAAAAATACAGACAAAACATGACAGTATCTGCAAAGGATGTGCGAAGGGAAAGAACACAAAGAAGATGTTTCCAAGTAGCGAAAGTAAGGCAAAAGGAATCTTGGAAATCATTCACTCCAATGTATGTAGGCCAATGTCATCCAGTTCATTAAGTGGGTATGTATACTATGTTTCTTTCATTGATGATTTTTCTAGGAAGACATGGATATACTTCTTGAAGAACAAAGATGAAGTATTCAACAAGTTCAAGGAATTCAAAGCCTTGATCGAGAACCACACAGAAAAGAATATCAAAGCCTTTCGATCAGACATTGGTGGAGAATTCACATAAAATGAATTCAAAGAGTTATGCAAAGATTCAGGGATTAAGAGGGAGTTGACCACTCCATATAATCCACAACAGAATGGGGTTGTAGAAAGGAAGAATAGAACGATCATGGAAGCTGCAAGGGAAATGCTTCATGATCAAGATCTTCCCATGCATCTATGGGTAGAAGCTGCCAGGATAGAAATGAATGTATAGAACCGTACTCCACACAGGGTACTCAAGAATAAGACACCCGAAGAAGTCTTTTCCGGCAAGAAACCATAGGTCATCCATCTCAAAATATTCAGTTGTCCAGTATACATACACATTCCAAAAGAAAAGAGGACAAAGTTAGATCCTTCTGGAAAGAAGGGTATATTTGTGGGATATAGTGAAAGCTCGAAAGCTTACAGAATATACTTCCCAGTATTCAAGAAGATCGACATTAGTAGAGACGTAACATTCAACGAAGACTCAGCTAACAACAAATCGAGAAAGAGACCAATTGAAGACTCTGAAGAAACAGAAGTACCCAGAATTCAAGATACAACTATGAACGATGCAAATCAAGATGAAGATCAAGAAATAGAAGAACCCCATGAACTTGTAGATCCAACCAAAGAGAATAACCCTCACAAGAGGAAACCGGCATGGGTATGAGAGGCTATCCAAGGTGCAGAAAGATATGGGGCTCCAGAAGAAATGCATAGAGAGAGGAAAAGAGCCAGGTCCTACTCCGGTTATGTAGCCCTATTATGTGACATTATTGATAAAGAACCTTCAAACTATGAAGAAACGACAGAAAAGAAAGAATGGAAGGATACTATGATCGAGGAATATCATTTGATCATGAAGAATGTTTTCTGGGATGTTGTCGCTAGACCAGAAGGGAAGTCTGTTGTGACTTCCAAGTGGATCTACAAGATCAAGCATGTTGCAGATGGAAGCATAGAGAAATATAAAGCAATATTTGTGGCTTGTGGCTTATCCTAGAAAGAAGGAATAGATTATGAAGAAAGTTTTGCACCTATAGCCAGATACATTTCCATCAGATCAATACTTGCTCTCGCTGCAGTAATGAAATGGAAGAAACACCAGATGGATGTCAAGACTGCTTTCTTGAATGGTGTAGTAGAAGAAGAAGTGTATGTGGAGCAACCACTCGATTTTGAGACACATGATAGGGAGACTCATGTGTGTAAATTGAAGAAAGCCCTCTACAGTTTGAAACAGGCACCCAGGACATGGTACGTCATAACTGACAACTTCCCATCCAGTTTGGGCTTTACCAAGTGTAAATCAAATTCCAACCTTTACTACAAGGTTGAAGAAGGGAACCCAGTGATACTCCTACTGTATGTATATGATTTGTTTGTAGCAGGTGTGGATGGGTTGATTGTTGATACAAAGAGGAAGCTTGCTGCCGAGTTAAAGATGAAGGACTTGGGTATGATGCATTACTTTCTAGGCATGGAGGAGTGGCAGAATGCAAATGGAATATCCCTAGGCCAAGGGAAATATGCAGTAGATATCCTGAAGAGGTTCAGGATGATGGAATGCAAGGCCATGACCACACCTATGTCATTGAACCTGAATCTATTGAGTGATGCTTCATCAAAGACGGTTGATGCTATGATGTATCGTCAGATGATTGGGTCCTTGATGTACCTGACGAATACGAGACCAAATATTTTCTTTTCTGTGAACACATTGAGCCAGTTCCTGACAGATCCGAGACATGTTCACCTGATTGTTGCAAAGCATATTCTGAGGTACCTAAAGGGTACAGTTGATTATGGGCTCAAGTATAAGACAGATCAGAAGATTAACCTGGAAGTTTATGTTGATTCATATTGGGCAGGCAGTGCCATCGATAGGAAGAGCACTTCAGGTTGTTGCTTCAGTATGGGATCAAGTGTGATCTCTTGGTTTAGCAGGAAGCAGTCCTATGTGGCACAGAGTACAATCGAAGCAGAGTATGTCGCAGCTTGTTTGGCTAATTGTGAGGCAGTATGGTTGAGGAAGCTACTATATGATTTATTTTATCTTCAATTGGATGCTACTTGTATATATTGCGACAACCAGAGTTGTGTGAAGTTGTTAGAGAACCCTGTGTTCCATAACAATTCGAAGCATATTGAGATCAAATATCACTATATCTGGGATATGGTGTAGAGAGGAGCAGTGAAGCTCCAATATGTTGCGACGGATGAGCATATAGTTGATGTGTTGACCAAGCCATTAGCCAGAGTGAATTTTGAGTACTTCAGGGAGAATCTTGGTGTTCTCTAGATCGAGGTTCATTCCAAGGGGAAGTGATGAGTCCATGAACCCTTCTGACATGGTGATTGGATTGGTTCCTTCCATGGTCAGATGTAAGTGCAGATCCATTCTGATATGACTGTGGGATTGGCTCCCACATGATCATATATAAGTGTAGAGCCATTATGATATGACTGTGGGATTGGCTCCCACATGATCAGATATAACTGCAAATCCATTCTAATATGACTATGGGATTGGCTCCCACATGATCAGATATAAGTGCAGAGCATTTCTGACTGGGTCAGATGTAAGTGCAGATCTCTTCTAACATGGTGGTAGGCGGGTACTCCCATGGTCAGATATAAGTGCAGAGCCTTTCCCCGGGTGATAGATGGTGTGTCCTATCATGTTGACGAATGTAAGTGCAGAGCCTTTCTCTGGATGGTAGATGGTGTGTCCTACCATGCCAGTAGATATAAGTGATGAGCCCTTCCTTGGATAATAGATGGTGTGTCCTACTATTCCAGAGGATGTAAGTGCTGAGCCTTTCTGACTGGGTTAGATATAAGTACTGAGCCTTTTTGACTGGGTTAGATATACGCGTTGTGCCTTTATCTGGAGGGTAGATGGTGTGTCCTGTTATGCTAGTAGATGTAAGTGTTGAGCCTTTCCTTGGATTATAGATGTTGTTTCCTATCATGCCAGTGGATGTGAGTGCTGGGCCTTTCTAACATGGTGGTGGATGTGTTCCTCCCATGGTTAGATGTGAGTGTTGGGTGTGCCTTTCTGAAATGATGGTGGATGTGTTCCTCTCATGGTCATATGTAAGTGTTGGGAGGGCCTTTCTGACTGGCTCAGATATAAGTGTTGAAGAAGATGAAGACCTACCTGGAGGCTATGCCTACAACCAGCATGAAAAAGGGCTGGCTCTATAGATCTTCCTATGATGAGAATAATTGAGAGATAGCACCAGTTGATCGAGATGGCGGAAGTAGTGATGATAGTGATCTAGTGACAATCTAGCTTTGATGATGATCTAGTGATGATCCAACTTTGATGATGATCCAGTGATGATCCAGCTTTGATGATGATCTAGTGATGATCCGGCTTTGATGATGATCCCTTGATGATCCAATTTTGATGATGATCCAGTGATGATCCAGCGTTGATGATGATCCAGACTTTATCCAAAGAAGAATACTTGTGTTGATGAATTGTTTCAAGAGAATACCTTCCTAGTGAAGAAGGAGTGTTGATGTATTTGTAACTTTGGAATGTTTTCACTTGAATATCTTATGTATTATACCCTGATGTTCCTATCAGGAAGTATCTGTAATGTAATTGAGTCATGTCATACCCCGATGTTCCTATAGGGAGAATCAATAATGTAAACAAGTCATGTAAAGTCATAGAGTGTAACCCTCCTTATTGTCCAAGGGTTAAAGTCCTCACAGTTTCAGGGCACTAGGGTTATTAGACTCTCCTAGAGAAGCCAGCCCTGGTAAGTTATTGTCAAGTCAGGAATTAGTATAAATAGAGAGTGAGCCTCTCTATTTATCACACAGTCACTCACACTCAGTTGTAGTGCATGAGTGAGAGAGAAGGATCCGGGATAAGAGAGAGAAAAGATGTCGGAGATCATCTTACTGTCTTTGGGTTTTACTACTGCCATTGGTGCTTATTCTATCTCTGAGGAAGTTATGGGGTTTTCTCCTTTATGGTTTCCCCGAGGAAAATATTTGTGTCTATTGTCTCTTGTGATTGATTGTTGTGCATGTTATTCTCTCATATAATATCCTAAGATAATACTGTCTAATTGATAAAAATCTAACAATTATACATAGCAGAATCTCGAGTAGTCATCAATAAATGTGTGTACATACCTTGATCCACCATAGGAGGGAGTGGGTATAGGACCAATCAGGTCTGAATGTACCAATATAAGAGTTTGTGAGGCTATCCTTGCCTTTCCCTTATCATAGCTGTGCTCTGGATGCTTCCAAACCACACAGCCAATGCAAGCTCCATTTGATGATTTGATTTGGGGAATTCCTTCCACCATCTCATCTTTGTGCAGTGCTTAGAGATACTTGTAGTTCATGTGTCCAAACCTTTCATGCCATATATTGGAAGTCTCATTGGCATGAGAGAGGAGTGCTTGGTCATTGGAACTAGGGAGAAAATTTGATAACTTGTACATCCTCTCTTAGTGGTATGCATACCCAATTGCCACAACTTGGTTGGATGATATTTCTGCAATCTCTACCAAGTCAAGAGTGAATTTCACTCTCTTGGATTCTCCTATATGAGTCATTTTATAGGCTAACAAAAAAAATTCTTCCAATTCAGGTACATAGAGCACATCACTGAAGTAGCCATGCTCCAAATCAATCTGGCCAATTCCTTTGGTCTAGATTTTAGAGTCATCTCCCATTCGAACTGTTGGGCCAGCATTCAAATGCATGGAGGAGAAGAGATCTCTAGTGAAAACCATGTGTCTAGATGCCCCTGGAAGGTTGAATAATTATAAGTACCTGCTACCAACGCTTGACATTTCTCCTTGTTTTTTGAACTGGAGGTGCCATCTTTCTTCCTTGCGCCATCTAGGACAGGGATGTTGTTTTTCTCCAGCAGTTGTGCCATCTGATCAATCACTATCTTCATGCATGAGATTTATGGATGCCATCCCTTGTGGAAATATGTGCATTTGGTTTTCTCTTTCCCTTCCTTTCCCTTCTCCTTAGAAGGATTCAAACCCCCATCACTGGATTTGGGTTTATCGGGCTTCCTCTTCTCTGGCTACTTCAAATTCTTTGCCTTCTACTTTTCTTTGGAGGCATTCAAAACATTGATGGAAAAATATTGATCCTTATCTTTAATGGTTCCCATTTGGACTAGCTTGTCTTGCTCCTAGATGAGGGAATGCATGAAGTTGGCTAGTGTTGGAATCTGATAGTTTTGAAGTGTCAATTTTCCCGAATAGAAGGTGCTTACAAACACTAAAAAATTTGGGCCTAACTTTGAAAGGTAGGACAGTATCAACTGATCCTCTTTCTTCTCAATACCACATTTCTTTAGCTGAAGCACTAGAGACTTGAACTTCGTGAATAACTCTTGGATAGTTTCAAAATGCGCTTCGCTCATGCTTATGAGCTTGTTTTCAAGTCGATGTCCTCTCAATTCATCAGTTTTCCCAAAGAGTGACTCTAGATTAACCCATAATTCTTTTGGGGTTTTCAAAATGTATATATGAAATAAGACCTCTCTTGAAATACTCAAGCATAGAAATCCATAGGCCTCATCAAGTTTATTGAAGTACTTGGCTTTCTCTACATAGGAGTTTGGCTCCACTTATGTGCCCATGGTAACTCTGTAGAGACCCTTGGATCTAAATTCAATAGTAATTTCTTCCTTCCAATCAGATAAATTGAAAGGAGTAAGCAATATGTGGTTTGCTTCCATT
This sequence comes from Pseudotsuga menziesii, assembly GCA_001517045.1. Classification (NCBI taxonomy): domain Eukaryota; kingdom Viridiplantae; phylum Streptophyta; class Pinopsida; order Pinales; family Pinaceae; genus Pseudotsuga; species Pseudotsuga menziesii. The sequence continues at coordinate 176,215 of LPNX011071552.1, forward strand.
TCTTTCTATGCTAATGGTGAGAAAATTGTTGAAATTCCTGCAAAAAACACTCAATTTTATCTAAAACTTCTCTAAAAAATGCAGCTCAAATGCTCAAGATTGATATTTAACTCATTAAACTCCACTCATATCTGGTACCATGTGAGAATTATGATATACAACAAGATCTAGGAGCCTTAGAGAAACTCACAAATTGAAATACATGCGAAACCAGCAAAAAACCATGAAAAGAGAACAATTTCACACATGCAATGTGAAATGAAACTCAATATTATTTTAATTTCTAACATGTGAATGTGTTATTAGCTGGTTGACATTACATCTGAAGTGATTCATGAAGCTTATGAAGCCCAAAATGACTATACATGTGAAATTGGCCAAATTGGCCTCAATCCCCCCTAGGTGGTCCAAACTCGCTCCAACTCAACCCAAATGGTCACAAATGGAGGTGTGGACATGGATCAATTGAATTGGAGCAATCATGACTCCTTGGCATTAGGGATAATTTTAGGGGCGAATTTTAGCCCAGTGGGCTATTTTTCCATGTTTTTCTCCCAAAAAGATTCGCCATTTTGCATTTTTTGAAGTCATGTTTCGCCCAATTTTAATGGGGTAAACTTTTTTCACCCTAAAAATTGCCAAATTATTATATAAAGGATATAAAACCATTGGAAATTAAAATATTTTTAAAAAAATATCGCCAATCATTTTATAGTTGGCGTTTTAAGAATTGGTAATATTCGCCAACATTTATCCATTTTTAAATAAGTATGGTTCCTTAAAATGATCCCTGCTTAGCATGCATGGATGTACAAAATAAGGCAAGTGAGAGGCTCTAGGTGGCCATTAAATGCTCAAAACAGTCCAAAATTTGGCCAAATCAACCCCCAACGCTCCTAGTCAACCACAAAGACCTCATTCAATGAATGGGAGTGCACAAACAATGAATTAGGGTGCACATGTGTATTTTAACTGAGCTGGGGAACTCATGTAGGTGTGAAATCTCAAATTCAATTGGTTATTTTTCCTAAGTAATCTACCTATTTCCAAACCATGGTGTATTAATGCACAAATGCAAATAAAATTGACTAGGGACTTAGACTAAGGTAATAAGTGTTGGATTACTGTTCTAGAAGGTTTAACTAGTTTGACTTATTGTAAGGCTGATTTATACATCAAGAGTTAGACTAGTGGCTCCCATGCAGTGATTTAGACACACTGAGCTATCCAGTCGGTCAGGTTTAGTTGGCATATTCGAATTCTCCTTATTGTAACACTGTTGTATTACTGTTGGAATGAATGAAGATTATTGTTGTAATTAACTTATCAATTCTTATCAAATTTGTCTCAAATTTTTCTTGTTCAGTGTACATTGTTCTTGATATTCCACTGCATAATTATACTTCTCAATTTCTCTCATTTGCATGTAGATCAATTGTTCAAAAATTTAACATGGTATCAAAGCCTTGTTTAGGCTAGCAGCAATTCTTGTCTAATCTCCATTGTACACCAGAAGCAGTTGAGTTTCCACATAAATCCTAAAATGATAGCCTTGCTCCCTCTAAATTTTGTTTAGAGAAGTTTATCCATTTGTGACAGACTCTGAGAAAGTGTACATGTCGAGGTGGAAAGGATTGAACTGACATGATCACGAATTGAAATTGTTTTTTGCAGTGTTATTTGCAGGTACCTACGTAGCTTCTTGAGGAATTGATTGTTTCAGCATACAAAAAGATGGATTCTTCAGCTTCGTATCTCGAATCCTTACAACCTTCAATTACTCTAATTGGAGGGAAGGTATGCAGGTATCCTTGTGAAATCTTGATATGTTTAGGATGACAATGGGCAAAGAAACTGAGCCCCAACAGTATGTTGAGAAGAACAAATTTTTGAATCGGCTTGATGAGGCCTTTAGATTCATGTGCACTCATATTTCCTGTGATCTTTTGTTCCACCTTGAGGGACTAAGGACTCCTAAGGAAGCTTGGGATAAGCTTAAATATTTGTTTGGAAAACAAGATGAGCTTCGAGGGCATATTTTGGAGAATAAGCTCATTTCTTTATAGCCCAGCAGTCCAGAATCTATTCAACAATTATTTACAAAATACAAGTCACTAGTATTGCAGTGCAAACAATGTGGATTAGAGAGGAAAGATGAGCATATTTTGATGTCAGTGCTGAGAAATATTGGCTCAGAGTACTCAATTTTATCTTTACATTCCATTCCGGAAGGGCTTCCATCCCTAATTGGAATATTCCTTCTCTAGATGCTTTTGTTGAGTTCTTAATACAAGAGAAATATAAATTGGTTCAAATGTGAGTGCTTTGAACCTTTAAGAACCTAGCACTCTTAATGACAGAATCAAACAATGCACAAGCAAGAGGAAATCACAAAGGGAAGGAGACCAAAAACACTGATTCGAATCCAAAGCAGAATCAAATATCTTTCGATGGAGCCTTGGGTTTTAGGAAAAATAAGAAATTCGAGAAGACTAAGTATCCATACTATATGAAAGGCTTTCATCCAGAGATCCATTGCATGAAGAAGACCATCGACCAGTTGACAACACTCCTTGAACATAACAATATTTCCCTTCCACAAGGTGCAGAGATGTCTGAAGCTGGAGAGTAGACTGAAGAATATGATAGATTCCATACTTTGAAAGCAGGCTTCACTCAGTTGAAGGCTTATTTGATAGTTTTTAGAGCATCCAACCACATGGTTACCTCCAGAAAATTCTTCGCCACTCTCTATCTCTCAGAAGGACCTAGAATTCACATGGGAGATAATTCACAGATCCCAGCAGCATGTATAGGTTCTATTAAAATCCATCTTTGTGAGTTCAATAATGTACTCTATGTTCCCTCTTTTGCATCAAATTTGTTATCTGTTTATCAGATGACACATATAGGCTCTCCAAAGAAAGTTGTATTTGGTCCTGACTCAGTGGATATCTCATATATCTCAACTGGGAATATTATAGTGAAGGGTGTTACAAACCATGCCTCCAAGGAATATGAATTCTCAGACTCTCTTTCATACTCATCTCTAGCACAATCTTAGTATCCATTCGAAAGGGGAGGTATAAAGTCTCTTTTATCTCCATTTGCAGATAATAATATGTTGTTTAATATTTCAGTTTCATAAGATGAGGAACAAGATCAACATTATGTTGATATTGAGATTGTACCTCAAGATAATCCAGATCCATCTCCTATTCCGAATCAAAAGCCTAAATGGGCTAAAAATCTCATTGAAGCAGTTGGGAATGATGCTGGGGATCCAGATGATAGAATAAAAATGAGGTCCCAGTATCAGAATGAATATGTTGGAATATCTCACACAAATACACTACCTACAGAGTGATGCAACAAACTTCCACAGAGATGTTACTTGTTGATAGCGAATGATACACCATTTGGCCCACTAATGAACAAAATGGATCATTCCATTCCTCCTCCAAAAAGAAGAGAAAAAAGAAACATTTGTCACATCAGAAGAAGATGGAAAGTTTCACATGCACAGTCCCAGGATGTTGGTGCAAAGAAGAACCATGATTCTGCATTGCTTCTCCATAGAGCTGGAAATTGCAAAAAAAAATTACAAGTTTTTACCCAAAGAGGAAAATTTCCTCTTAAGTATAGTTTGTTTTCCTGATTCAATGCTTATTTTGAGGGGCAGGGGG
>LPNX011071552.1:179944-198535 GCA_001517045.1 Pseudotsuga menziesii
TGACTTTTGGCCTAGTTTCCAAGGCCCAAGTTGTCCAAATTAGGATTAAGGGGGGGTGTTAGGATTATATAATCCTCCCTGGTCCTATATAGTCTATTTGATCATATTGTATAACTTAGGGAGACATTATTACTATACTAGAGTGTGGGGAACACATATGGAGGTTAATTGCCATTTATTGCATGTGCATGCATGAGTTAATGTGCCTCTGAGACCAATCCCTACATTATAGGATCCCACTCTGAGTGCCACCAACAGCCTCCATCAGTTGGTTGTGGTAGGTAGGTAGTTATGCTGATTCAACCTATAGTTACATTCAGTTAGATCACTCTTAGTTATTCTAGCACCAGTTTTGCATGGATGCATGGGGAAGTGGCACATTTTTCCACCTACCTCATCGGTCTAACTGGTTTAACTAGTTTAACTAATTGTAATACTGATTTAGACATCATGAGTTAGACTAGTGGCTCTCGTGTAGTGCTTTAGACACACTGAGTTAGCCATTCAATCAGGTTTAGTTGGTAGATTTGAATCTTATCCACATGATTCAAATTCTCCTTATTGTAACATTAGTGTATTACTGTAGGAATAATGAAGATTAATGTTGTAATTAACTGATCAATTCTTATCATATTTGTCTCAAATTTGTCTTGTTTAGTGTACATTGTTCTTGATATTCCACTGCATAATTCTACTTCTCAATTTCTCTCATTTCCTGTAGATCAATGGTTCACAAATTTAACAATATGGATAAGAAAAATTGCTTACTTATGTGGCTCATGTAGCAATGGTGAATGGCATGAATGTGAGTCCATGGATTCTATTGATATATCAGATCTTGTATCTCTCCCCATTGGTTAATGTATAACTATTTAATTATTCCAATTGGAGGAGAACTAGTCAACTATTTCACCACGCTATGGTTGTCTTAGATATTCTACAACCAAGTTCAATGCAAATAGGAAATATTAGATTAATTTGATTAATAAGAACAAATACAATAATATTATTTGTCATTTTAGTTGAATCACACATTGTCGCTTCATCTTTTGGAGGGAACATATATGGAGTGGTTATCCCAATAGATAATGAATATGGAACTGACTATTGGTTGACATGTTCCTTATAGGGAAATAAAACCCTCAATGTCTCATTGATAGATAACGAAGGAAATGGTTTTTTTTTTTGGGTTGATGGATTTTAAAGAAGAATATCCAACACAATAAAATATAACATGGAATAAAGTTTCTTATGTATTTCAATATCATAGACCTAGTATTTATGTATACCACTTTATGAACTTAGTTTTTTGTACAAACTTCCAACTACAAACAATGAAAAAGAAGCACACATCAAACGTATGATACTTCTTGCCTCATTCCAAGCATGATAAGTTAATGGATATGATTAGTATTTTATATGATTCAAATGGTATTCTTTAATTACCATAGGTAAGTATACAAGTGACATAAAATGACATGCTCAATCTTGTGGTCTATTCTAAGATATGTGGGTTGTTTGTTATTTTTGATATATTTTCAATTCATTTATAGATAACTCCTACAAGTCTTAATGAATGAGTTTGACATTTGTTTCCATATTTTTTCCTAGCTTATCCAAATAATCATAGGCACGTGAAGGCCCATCAATAAGAACAGTGGTGTTTTTCAACTCCACCAAACAAAAATTTCATAAATATGAAATGGTATGTTTCAAACATGATTTTATTACTTATTTCACGCTTCATAACTCCATTAACACTACCTTATGATTCTCCAAGTATTTATCACCATTATTATCACTTTCGAATATGCACATATGACACATACCCTAAGACATACCTTGTAATGGTGTAGTGCATACAACATGCACAATATAAGCATTTCTTTTTTATGTCTTGTGTGGTGGTTCAAGGCCTCATTCCTATCCCATGATCCCTAAAAGCTTCATTTAGTTCATAAGAATTGGTGAACAAGGGCCTCTTTCATAAGACATGTGAGGTGATCCATGGATAGCTAATTATTTTGGTGTTCTGCCTTGTAGCATGGAGACATCCCTAATACCATGTAATTGGTCTGAAAATACTTGTGATGACATGCATATTACACTTGTGGGCCCTAATATACTATATACTTATCTCTACAATCATGGGTTCCATACCATATTTAATACCACAATCATTATTAGAGATTATCATGTAGGTATAAATCTCAACCTCACAAGAAGTCCTTGATACTCATACATGTATTAAAACACCTTATAAGAATGGTCATGTTACACTTTTGGGAAAAATATCGTAATGGCAAATATATTACACTTTTGGGAAAAATATCGTAATGGCAAATATATTACACTTTTGGGAAAAATATCCTAATGGCAAATATATTACACTTTTGGGAAAAATATTGTAATGGAAAATATATTACACTTGTGAAACACATGTCTATTTATAAGGCATGCTTACCATTTATGGTTGTGCATGGTCCATCAAAAGAAAACAAAATAAATTTTATAACCATGGCCACATCCTTCTGGTGTTACTCCTCATAACATGGCCACATCCCTAAGGCATATACTTGGTGTGAAAATAATTTGTAATGACATCCATATTACAATCGTGGGATCTATCATACTACACACTTGTACCTCTACAATCATGATTTCCCTACTATACTACACACTTATACCTCTACAATCATGATTTCCCTGCTATATCCAATGCCACATTCATATATTAGGGATTATGATGAAATTATTAATATTAAAACCATAAAGACTGGATACCCATTCATGTTGTGAAATATCCATACTACACTTTCGAGTAAAATTTCATGATATATATTAAACTTTTGGAACAAATATTCCATTTATAGGGCATGTTTTTTCAATTATGGACCTTGTGCATTTTCCATCAAACCAAAAATGAATATTTTATAATAATTGATGCATCAATTCCTCCTTGTAGCGTGGACACATCCCTAAGGCATATACCTAGAAAAAACTCATAATGGCATGCATATTACAATCATGGGCTCTATCATACTACACATATATACCTCTAAAATCATGGACTCCCTGCAATATTTAATGCAACATGCATATATCATCGATTATGGCATATGAATCAATGCCAAAACCACAAGAAGGCCTTGATACCGATCCATGTTGTGTAACACCTTATAATAATTTTTTTATTACACTTTTTCAAAAAATATTCAATTTATAGAGCATGGTTTTTTATTATTGTCAAGTTGTGTATGGCCCAACAAACCATAAATGAATCTTTTATAACCATGGCCACATCATTGTGGTGTTCCTCCTTGTAGAAGGGTGACATACCAAGACACATAAGTTTTTTTGAAAAAACCTTCTACTGTCACACATATTAAAATCATAGTGTAATGTCTCTTTTTGAAATTTTATTAAATGACCAATTTTTTTTACGTTTTCCCCAATTTCGACCTTAACTGGTTTTGATGTCTAGACCTCGAAATTGACCCAAATGCTCCCTAATTTTCTCAAAAGGTACACTAATGATATTATAAATTAAATATGATGTTAAGAGATTTTTTATGACCCCCCAATTACTTCTATAAACATTTTTAATGTTATGTTCAAAGTAGGAGTCTTTACTAGCAAATTGGGGTTCCAATTTTCCTTGGGCAATTGCCGGAAATGGATTCTCAAATGGTCCCAAATTCACTCAAATTTATGAACAGAGGCAGGGGATGTGTAAGGGAAATTTTAAAAGTCTCATATGCATCATGGTTCAGTTTATACAGTCTGTTATAACTTTTTCCAAAACAACTCCCAAATCACAATTTCGATCCTTGGGTAAAATGCACCAAATCTTCTCCCAATGCAATAAAATTGAGTAAAGTGGATTCCAATGCTTAAGTACTGAAAATGAGACTTGAAAAAAACATTAATTACATTCCATTCATCATACATTTATCATAGATACATTCCTCCATTTTAAATAATAAGCATTACCATGGAATATATCAAAATAGAGTGGAAATGGTCATTATTTGCCCATTAAAAGTCATTTTGACATACAAATATTGGGTATTTAGACTTGAAACTTTATGAGAATGAAAAAAAAAAATATTTAACTTATTACAATAATAAATATATCAGGAATATCTCTCCCAAAGAGTACATGATCTCACCCAAGGTGCAATCCCTCCATGAGCATGAATATGAAAAGAAAACTGGAAATGGTTGAGAAAAAATTCTGCAATAGAAGAATCCACATGCCTCCATGTATATTACACATAAAAATAAGACTTCATTAAATATCCATGAAATAATTTAGTGGCATCTCCAAACACCAACTTGGATGCATTAACAACAATGATAATATGCCATATTTCTCCAGTTTCATAGCCCATTCCTTTGCAACATATCGTTGAGCTGCCTCCGGTGTGTCTTGCACAATGCCCATATATTTTTTTTGGTACGAGTCTTGTTGGTTCTTGGTATCATGATCACCATAATATAACTTTTGCACCTTGGGTAACATATCTTTTACTACCTTCACTCCATCGGGTATTAGTGGCACCATCAACATAGTCTTTCCATTCTTTGGGATTGTAGCTTTTGGTGCATTTATGCATCAGGGTGGGACATATGGAGGCAACACATTCCTTGTATCAAAATCCTCCACTGGTTGGGTTGGATCTGGGGTTGTTGCTGCTCTTCCCTTTCTTTTTCTAGTGCTAGTGCATTTCCCTTGCTGAGTGACTGGTGGGATTGATATTTCCTTTCTAGATAGTTTAGTAGCCTTCGGTTGTACTCTTGGAGTAGTATGATTCATTAACAGCTCCCGTCAGCGGTGGAATGTAACCAACAGTATATTTTATAATCGAGGTGGGTGATACAAACTTGGATTCAACTGTGCTAGTGCTGGAGACAGAGATGGCCATACTATAGCCTCACCAGTTAAGTGTTTAGGGGTGGACACAATAATAGTGTTTTTCTTCCTTAAACAAGGAACATGGTTGGGTTATTGAAGCTTGGTAATCACAATAACTGATTCTATCCATTCTTCATACACACAATCAATTACTCAGAAAGGAATCCTTCCTTTCCACCGCATGGGTGTATCGTGGGCTCTTTGATCAAATATTTTTGTGTTATGCCAGCACTAACCTGTCACTTCAAATGGTAGTTATTGTTAACAAGTGGGCTGGTACCAAAAATCTCTCCGTCAGTTCCCCTCGCCTATTTTTTTTATGTCATGTCTAATAGGGTACTGTGTATTTTCACACGTGGGATCTCTTTCCACTTTGCACATTCATTTTGACACGTGGATATTATGGCATATGGGTCACTATCACTCAGATTCTTCATGATATTATACCACACCGTGCAGTTATGGGTAGTTATGCTGCCTTGATGGATGTTTGTGTACGCCACAGGTATCTCTTCAAAGATCTTCTCCTTTATCACCTATAGTGCAACATCCATTGTTGGATGTTCACTTGTGAATTCAAATGTTTGGGTAAAGCTTACAACTAGGATTTCCCATTAAATGGTTCCTCGTCACAGCTCTTCTGAAGTGTACCAACTTCTCGGAACCATTTCCAAAGTGTGGATGAAATGGTGAACCCATTCCTACCATGGATATTATTTCCAAACCATGTGACAGTTCTCAATAAGCTTACTAGGATCTGTCAGTCCTGTATATTTCAGATCAGGGAAGCTAATCTCTTCACAAAATCTGATCTCCATAAATATATTGCATTGTGGCCATGCATAGATAGATTGCTGGTGTGTACCCCACCATCTAGCAGGTGTAGCTTTCAACACATAGTCCAAAGCAGACAATCGCTGTGATTCTATGACCTTTTCTTCAAATTCCTTCAAAAAATATGCAAGATTAGGAAATAATTCATATGTAGGCAGCACTTACTTCGGCTCCTACCCTTCGAACAACTCTTGTAATCCTCATACATCTACACATGGAGACTTCTCATGCAGCTTATTCTTCCAATTTTCTAAAGCATCACCTGAGTCAGACGTGCACGGGCTTGCACTACGCCAACTCAGGTTTCCATTAGTTTTGGGATTAATATAGTATTCCTTCGAAGACATAATGTTATACAACTGGTCTAGATAATTGTCTTTCCCTTCGTTATGTACATGATCGAGATATTGTTGTCCTTCAAGCGGATCAATGGGTGCAACCACTCTTATTTCATAATCTTCAAAAGACAAGATCCTTTTCTTGAAGTTTATAATAGTTTGGTTGTATATTTCCCAATCAATTCCTAGAACTGTAGGATATGGGTTTGTGTCATCGACAATGTCAATAAATTTGAAGTCGACATATGTTCTCAACCCTTTGACTTCCACCGATACTTGGGTCAATATACCAATTGGTAGAACCTTCGACTGGTTTGCAAGACGTAGTTGAATATGAGACCAGTCTAGTCATGGATTATTCATGCTATCCCATGTATGTCTTGTTCAAGATATTGACATCTGAGCCCAGGTCTAATATTATATAGTCCATATCATAATATCCTATCGGCATACTCATTCACAATTCTCCATCTATATTAACTTTTCTCCTGATATGATTAACTCTTTTCTCAAGTCGCAGGTCTTCTGAGGTTTCTTCTATGAGTGTTGTCAATTCTACGACAACATCTTTATCATGGATTAGTGCTAAACGAATTTTGAAAAAATATTTGAGCTTACTAACCTTTTTCATTGGCGGCTTCCTGATTAGTTGTTCAAATATTTTGGGCATATCTCTAACTTGTCTAGATGTCAAAGGCTGATTGGTATCAACAAAGCCTTGTCATGCCTCCAAAAAGAATTATTTCTCTTGTTGAACATATATCAGAGCTTTCTTTTTGTGGCGCAGATCTCACTCACGATTGTCCTTGTTACGTATTTTGGTTCGCTCCCTTCACAACACCTCCTCTCGTGACTACAAAAATGTTGGGTTGTCTTAGCTTGACATAAATCATCTGAATATTTGGATTGGGGTTCGAATTCGGATTCTGCACTGGGTTGGGGTTAACGACAGTTCTAGCCTGTCATTTTGGAATAAGCTATGGACATTGTTCAAAAGTGTGATCAAATTCTTTACAATATGTACAATTTTTCACAGGACTTTGACAATATTGGGAAAAAATGTCCTAGCTTCCCACAATTATAACATATGATTTGGCCTCTTCCTCGACCAAATCCTCCTCCTTATTGTTGTCCTTGACCTCTGAAATTCCCAGCCCCGCTTTGTGGAGGGTATTTTTTTATTAAGGATACTGATTCTGTTGGTATTGTGGTTGAGGATATTGTTGTTGTTGATACTGCACCGAATGATATAGAGGTTGCGCTCGTTCAACTTTCATTTTCTCATCATTTTTCATTAAGTAGGTATCCATTTTTTTTCTTGCAGTAGCTGAAGTACTCTGCAGTATTTTTCATCATGATCTACTTATCTACACAATTTAAAGTATAGAATAGTGGGTGCACTTACAATCTTCTATAAGTATAGACATTCCTCGGACTTGTGACCTCTAGTTTGACATATTCTACACCAAGGAATTCCTTGGGTGTTTAATGGGTTTGGCGCACCTTCTGCGACATAGTTCATTAGCCCTGGGCAATTATCTTTATGGTGTCCATCTGATCTTCATCTTTTACACCAAAGTTCCTCCTAAAATTCCTTTCCTCTTTTAATGTCATGTAATTGCACCGTAATATTGGCTTGCTGCGACGGAATTTTCATCATTCCTGAGCTAGTGTCCCCAACTAGCGAGGCTTCTAACTTCATTGCTATTTCCAGAGCCTTTGTTTACAACACGAGTTTGTATTACATCAATGACGTTAGGATATGTGGCAACAAGTCGACAATAAACCATTCCTTGTGTTGCACATCTGTCTTTTGGAAACTCACTTTCGCCATTAATGTCTTAAATCTCTAGTCAAAATCCCAAATAGATTTTGTCAATAGCTGCTTAATATCTTTGATCTCAGTGATGCATTGTGATTCGAACTTCACCTTTTTGAATTCATTTATCAACCTAATTAGAATCTCGTTGAGTGTCCTTGGGACAAATTCTACTGGTACTATGGAAATTTTCATATACCAGTCTAACACATGGCCTTGTAGCATCATGATCATCTGTTCTTTCTTGATATTCTCATCTTGGATTTGTCGTACAGTCCAAAAAACATCACATAGAAATGAATGCTGCTTTGAGTCTTCCAGTCCATTCCCATTGATTATTGGGAGCTTAATGTTAGTTCCAACCATTGGATTGATTGCTGTTGTATTGAATGCTGGAACAGTTGGAACAAAATGTGGACTAGTCGGAATTCCTTGTCCTTTATTTACAGTGTTAGTACTACTCATATTTACATAAATACTTGGAGACAGGTCTCATGATCTTACCTCTAGTACTGTAGGTGAGTTATGTACACATTCTTGCTCTAGAGATTCAGTCGACTCTTTGGACTCGTCATTGCCTTCTGAGATTGAGTGATATTCATCTTCCTCGTCACAAGAGCCTTCATCTAAGTATGATGCAAACTCATAGCCTTCTTGTTCTTGCTCTGTGCTAGAAATCCCTTTCCCAAACAGAGTTTTTTGTCTTTTGCGTACTTGAATCTTCTTCCTCTTCTTAAAAATCTAGGCTCTAGTTCAGTTCCACTATCTCCTAGGAACATATCACTCTAGATTTTTGCTAAGACATAACCACCATTTTCTATTCACTCTAGCATTCGTAGAATGCATTTTTCACATAACAACATTTTTATCCATGTCTTTAAATATAACAGGTATCTGTTGCGTGGTCCTTGGAATTTTTTTTGCTTTGCCTCACTATATGAGGTTATTGTGTCAAAAAAAAACTCAGTATTATATCCTTCTAGGATATTGTCTACCCAAAAATCAACAGCCCTTGATATATGATTGTTTACACTTTTCAACCACTCGATTAAGAGTGAAATCCACTCTTCCGGTTCTCCTCCTTGGAAATTCCTTTGTTGGGTTTCTAGCTTACACAACCACTCGTGCAACACAATGGGGAACTCAACAAAGAAAATATCATGAATGTATGAATAAATGTACCGCTCTAATCACTTTTTCGGCGTCCACCAAGATCCTTCACTTTATTTTTGTGCAAACTCTAGCTCTTTTGCGTCCACCTAGTCTTGGATCTCTGGTTTTGTTGGTTGCCAGAACATATCCCTCACCACTACACTTTAAGGTACGAGAAATGAAACCATTTTTTGGATTTTATGTCCCTCTCTCACACTAGACCCTGGTTCATTCATTTCTTGGTTAGCACAACAAAGCCCAAGATATCAGCCCAAAAGAGTAGAGCTTAGAAGGAAACACCTATGACACAGACGCCATCTCACCCGAGATATCTCAGTCCTTATGGTTAACTACCAGAACCATGTTTCTGTAGTTTGTGTGGGAGGGTGTTTTAGTACCTTGGCTCTATGCCATGGTTTCCCAACGAAGACTGAGAAGGTGGGTTATTGTCTTGCACACTACTTCAACACCAAGTTATGATACAACCCTTATTTATGTGATTCGCGTAAAAAAATAGTGAACATACAAAATAAGCATATTCATTAACACAATGTGACAGTCCTACATTTATCCATTTATAGAATAATACTCAACTAGTCATTCAACACAACATTCACACAGATACCTATGATACTTCAATCATTCACACATATACACAGCATGTAGCATGGAAACCCATCTGAGAAAAAACCAAAAGGTGCTCTTCATCTGACATGAGGAAATAGATGCACCTTTTGTCTGAACACAAGTTGCAAACTCTGTTCTAGATCTTCTCTTCTCTCTTTATAGACTTTTCCTCCCTCTCATGATCTCTGATCTTCTTTCTTCTTCTCTTTCTACTCTACTCCTACTAGCGATCCACACACAACCTCGATCGAATCGACCTTCTCTACTTGTCTATGCACTCAATTGCAGACTCTCTACTCTAATGCACTTAGTGATACAAAGTTTCTCGTATCGTCTAATTGTCTAGCATCTAGTGTCTAACCCAACTATCGCTTGGGTTGCTTCTTTTATAGCCTCATTATAGACTCGATACAGATGCCATACATGCTTTTTACAAACCCAATATTGACTCGATATAGAGTCTAACAGACTCATTACAGACTCCTTTTCAGTCACTTTCTCAACTGACTTACTATAACCAGGCAACATGTTGTCTTTCCTATTCTAGTAACACATAAAGAGAGGCACTATCGGCCTGACTTACAAAGATAAATTCACACGTGTGGCATCTGTCGGCTCCAGCCGAGATCGTACCCATGATCGTGAAGGACTGTCACTTTATCAACGTTATGCCTTACTGCCACTTTCTGGCCATTACCTTATCTGCACGCCTGCTTCTGCTGATATTCTTCCATGTCATTTCGTATATTATTTTATCCTTCCATCACAACTTACTTATCTGGCGCAAATTCCTCATCCTGTGCCTTCTCTTTGACTTCTTCTTCTCTTTCCTTATTCTGTTGCAACCTTCTTCCCTTTCCTTTGATGTTACTTCTTCAGTTGTAGCTCCTTCTTCCATACTTAGGAAGAATTATACATGAATTCTTCCCTTCTGTCCGGAGGCCCAATAAGAAAGATCTGTTGAATCAGTTGGAAGCTAGGGAAAGACAGGACGAGATCTTTTGGAAACATAAATCTAGAAATCAATGGCTACAGGAGGGCAAGAATAATACCAAATTCTTTCATAATTCGGTCATCCAAAACAGACATACATCGAAGATTCATAAACTAATGAAAGATGATGGAATCCAGGTTGAATCTAGGGGTGAAATTGAGGAAGAGTTGGTTCAACACTTTGAGGAGATAATGACTAAGGACATAGGTGATAGGATTTAGGTAATAGCTAGGATCATCGGATTCATCCCCAGGGTGATCACCAGAGAGCATAATGAGATGTTGGTTAAACCAATATCTATGCAGGAAGTGGAGGAATCCGCGCATTAGATGGCCTTAGGGAAAGTGTCAAGGCCAGATGGCTTCACCACCAATTTCTTCCACTTTTTTTGGGACATGATAAAGGAGAAAGTTCTGGAAATAGTGGAGGAATCGAGGAGAAAATGTGAAGTCCTAAAGGATTTTAATGCCAATTTCCTAGATTTGATTCCAAAAGGGGAGGGAGATGATTCCCAAGGTAAGTTCATACCCATTTCCCTTTTCAATGTCATTTACAAAATTATAACTAAAGTGATAGCCAATAGATTAAATCCGCTCCTCCCAAGCTTGATTATCCTATAACAATTAGACTTTATGGAAGGAAGGCATATATTGGATGGGATTATCCCAGTTCAAGAAACTATCCACTCTTTGAAGGTGACTAAGAAACAAGGGATGTTGATAAAACTGGATATAGCAAAATCCTATGACAAATTAAGTTGGGAATATATGAGAAATATTCTGGAAGCATTTGGTTTTGTATTGGAATGGGTGGATTAGATAATGGATTTGGTATCAACTTCCCTTTTTTCTATTCTACTGAATGGATCACCGATGAGAATTTTTCATTCATCTCGGGTAATTAGATAGGGGGAACCCCCTCTCCCCTTTTTTCTTTATCCTAATGGTGGAAGGGCTGAACATGATTCTCTAGGAAAAATCTACAATTGGAGAGATTCGTGAGCTTGACCTTCACGAGGGAATGGATAAACAACTGAACCAGCAATTCATGGATGCCATGATGCTAATGGAGCACCCTTTAGTCTAAGAGGCTCGATATTGTAAGAAAATTCTAAGGCTTTTTGCAAACGCTTCAGGGCTTGAAGTTAACGCTGATAAATCACAGGTCTTTTTATTCAATAGCTCTTCCCCAGCTCTGAGGAATATAGTCTAGATTTTGGGTTTTCCCAAAGGAACCCTCCCATCCAAATACCTTGGGGCTCCCTTAGGGGATGGAAATATTAGAAAAGTGTCATGGAAAGAAATTTTATATTGACTTAAAAGCAGGTCTTTGATTTGGATCATTCGTCCTCTAAACTTGCCCAATAGGCTAGTCCTAGTTAATGTTGTTCTTCAAGCAATTCCAATTTACCTATTCTATGTGCTATCAGCTCCAAAGTCAATTATAAAGGAAATTAGAAGCATCCAAAGGAATTTTCTTTGGGGAGGATGAGGAAAGAAGTCCAAATTTGATTTAGTAGGATGGGACAAAATTTGTAGTCCCAAGGAAAGGGGGGGTTTGGGCCTTGGGGATTCTGGAATTATGAGTGAGATACAAGGATCTAAATTTTGGTGGCGCTGTTGCAATCAAAATATGGAACCTTGGGCGATATTGTGGCATATCAAATACACCAGGGACAGAACTAATGGTCACCTAATTCGATACAATGAGGAGAGGTTGGGATCACATATATGCATGAAAGCCCAATCGGGTCGAAAGCTTGTTCAGGAGCATAGCTTCTGGGAAATAGTTGATGGTGATATGGAAGTTTTTTTGGATGATTAGTGGAATCATCTTCCCAAATTGGGAGAGGAACCTAGATGGAAGGCTATCAGGGATAGAGGGATGGAAGAAGGAAAATTAAAGGTTTGTCACTATTGTGAGGATCACCCCTAGGTGGAAAAAAGGAAATGGTCGAACCAGGTTGAAATGGAGGGTATAATCCCCGAAGATGATCTTCACTCCTTTCGTGCAATTCTTCAGGAGAGATTCATCCATAGTAAGACAGGTCCTGATAAATTGAGGTGGGGATACAAAGAGAAAGGAAAATTTAGCATTAAAGAGTCCTATGATATTCTCATTAGCCATGAGTAGGATGGAGAAGTAATTTGGAAGAAGATATGGAATACAAATCCATGGCCAAAGCTTTCCATCTTTTTCTAGTTGGTTATCAAACGTAGGATCCTGACTGGAGAAAACCTAAGGAAGTGAGGGATTCATGGACCCTCCCAATTTAGTTTATGCTTCAATAGTGAATAAAATATGGAGAACCTGCTGGACAGTTGCCCCTTCACAACCTCACTATGGGATAGAGGAGACACAATCTTTCGGATTAGCAATCGAATAAGAGGCCAACCAAATCAGTCTCCGCGTGAATGAAATATTAAAACCTCTAAAAACCCAATTCTAAGGACTCTTTGGATGATGTTTCCAGGGATGGTTATGTTGAATGTGTGGAAGGAAAGAAACAATCGCATATTTCGGGATAGGAAATTCAATGAAGAGGAGGTGTGATAGAGATTGGTCAAGAATCTCCTGGAAATGGTTAGAAGCATGCAATGGGGGGAAAAAGACAAGGAATTATCAGAGGAGGAAGCTTGAATTGTGGTTGGTTGGGGTATGGGAAGAAGTGACTTGGATGGGCTTAGATGGATGGAAAATATTTGCAGACCATGTAGTACAAATTCCTGGTCTCCCCCTCCACTCCATTCATTCAAAATCAACTTGACGGGGCAGCCAAAGGAAACATGAGAACAACAAGGTTCAAGGGTGTTTGTACGAATGATGTAGGAGTAATTTTGAAAGTCTTATTTGGTCATATAGGTCACAACACCAACAACTCTGCATAATTGGAAGGCGTCGTTTAGGGGATCAAGCTCGGAGTTAACGAAGGGTGACTACCAGTTATAGTGGAAGGGTATTCCAAAGTTATAATCTAGATGGAAAAAAATTGCCAATGGGAAATCCACAAATCAAATCTCATCTAGTTGGAGGATTTCGAGCAGATTAGACTTCATGAGGACCCTTGTTTCTTCCAATAAAGCGGGCTCCTTTAGGCATGTAAGGTGGGACACTAACAAGGTGGCGAACCTCCTTGCCAACATCAGAGTAGAAGGAGGCAGGGCCCACAGCTCAGGTTCTATGATTTATTTTTGAAATGAAATGTGGGCCCCTAATTGTAGCCATCTATCCTCCCTAGAATTCGAGATAAGACAACAGATGGAACAGAATGGATAAGCATCCTAAGAAGGTGACAAGAGGTAGGAGACAATCTCAACTGTGATGTCATCCTCCCAAAATTAATTACGCGGAATATGATGAGTTTAACCATCCTCATTGCACAACAAGGTACTTACAGGTATGGGAACAGGCATGGGAAAATATGGAAGTAGGATACGCACTAGTGTCCATAGCGAGTATTTAATCTTGGTATGATGGTTATATTTATGCTTGGTAAGACTATGGGTGATGGAAAGTACTGGAAGGTAGAGGGAATGTTCATACATGTTATGAAAATTATGGCTTCTACGACCTTATATCTGAGGGATTTCCTCATTTTTCCCATCTGTTTTCTTCATGAAGTTTCTGTTTTTTCTGATTCTGCTAAGGGGAAGGCATTCAGGGAGGTTCCTAGAGATATTTTAGCTACTGTATACCAATATATTTGTGTGTGGTTTCCACTGCATATTCCCATAATGGCTCCTAAATGTTCCTTGAATGTGGAGACTAGGATGGGGTTGGGAAATGTAGGACAACATGGGAAGGAGAAGTGGCAAGGAAGGAAAGGGGGTTATAGGGGCAGAGTCACTCGCAACAAGATTTGAACCCGAAATCCAACGTCATTTGACATTTCGCTGGATGTGTTAGACAGCGATCACTGAAAAGAATGCCGATCAAAAAATATTTATAGTGCCGTCGAATATCTGACACAAAGGCGTCGGATATCTGACCCCTAGAGTGTCTCATATCTGACCCTTAAGTGTCGGATCTCTGATGGTTGGATGTCAGATATCCGACGGTAGGGTGTCGGATAACCGATGGTATTTAAACCCAATAGTTTCGGATCTCCGACCCCTTAGCGTCAGATATCCGACGGGATGTATAGGTTTTAAATAAAAAAATGTAAGGTTTACATGATTTTAAATTTATGTGCCCATATTTTCAACGGTAACTATGTTCAAGGTGTCGAATATCTGATGCATGGCCATTATAAATATAAATTGTTTTAAACATTTTGACATGTTTGTTGTAGAAGCGATGGATGATTTGTGAAAATTATTTGTTCCTCGACGGACGTTTTCAGGAATTGTTTTATTCTTCAACGGGTGGTTGTGGTAATTTTTTTTTTCATCGATAGACAGTTTGTCGGGAATTTTTTATTCTTCGAATTCTCTCCGTTTGACAAAATGTTGATCCATAGAACTTGATTTTTTAAGACAACTGGTTATATTCATTAAATAAGTTTGTGACAAAATGTCAAATAGAAATATTCCAGATCCAAACAAAGACAACCGACAATTGCTTGCTAGACTATGGGATGCAGCGAAACGAAGGGGTGATGGAAAATGTTATTGTCCGTGTACTCAATGTAGGGGGATTTAATAGGAGAAGAATATTGATCTCAACAGCCACAAAACATTGCAGGGGACATGGACACGCCGAGGGGGGGAACGAATATCATCTATTTGTAGGTTTAGCATTATAAAGTTTATTATATTCATTTTTTTTGTTAATTGTATGTATTATTTTTATTTTCATATACTAATGTATATCTATTGATGTTTCCATGTATTTATATTAAAGGAAAGACACCCTACAGCATGTCGTCAAGAGGAAGTGCTTTCAGAACAAGTTCAGGATCAGGATCATGGAGCGTGTATGTTTAATGGAGAACAAGTGAATGATCATATTGAATAAGATGATCATACTGATAATGTAATTGAAGATGATGGTACAAATACATTGATCCATGATTCATTTAACGTTAGAATGGATGATGACGATGACATTGATAATGAAAATGAAGATGACTTTGATGATGTTCACGATATACCTCTTCTCTATAAGGCATATGAACCCCTTTATGAAGGCTCCAAAACAAATCTTCTCTCTACTATATTGTTGATAATGAACTTGAAGGTTATGAATGGTATTTCAAACATTGCAATCACACAGATGCTAAGGTATGTAAAACAATCCATCACATATATAGGATCGTGATAAAGTTTATTTGTATTCCTCTAATAATTGTATTGTTAACTCATTATTGGTCATCGTACGGATGAAGTGTGTTTCGTTAATATTATTTATTTATTACATTAACAATTATTTTTTTTGGGTAGCTTGATAGCTGAATTTTTGTTACCACCATCAAATATTTTACCTGGCACATATCGAGATTTATCTTCCATCATGAAAGAGATTGGAATGTATTATGAAGCAATTCATGCATGCCCCAATGACCATGTTATATATTATAATCAGCATGAATTTGCAACAGAATGTCTGAAATGTCATGTAAGTAGATATCGTACAGATAAAGTAACAAAAAAGGTGCCTCAGAATGTTTTTCGTTATATTCTCATCATTCCACATTTGCAATGACTGTTTAGGTGCAAAAACATATCTCAATTTATGGATTACCATGCAAGGAACATAAGTCAAGATGATGTTATACGAATGCCTGCAGATGGTTCTACTTTTAGAGATATGGAGGAAAAGTGGCCTCACTTTAAATAAGAACCACGCGGTAATCTTAGGATTTCTTTGGCAGCAGATGGTGTTAATCCATTTGCACAAATGAAATCCATTTACACGGTGTGGCCTATTTTTGTTATGAACAATAACATTCCTCCTTGGTTGTCAATAAAAAGGGAGCACATAATATTGTCGATGATTATTCCAGGTTTTTTTGTCGAAAACTATTTTATTTATAATGTAGTTGTGGCATCTCATTTGTCGTATTATGTTTCTTAATTTCATATATATATCTATTATTTTACTCTTGTGCATTGTTTATATATCTTAATGGTTCTCATAATGATATATTTTATATGTACGTCAAATGAATCAGGTAAGTTCCAAGTCAAAGATATGAATGTATACATCGAACATCTTATAGATGAGATACTGAAGTTATGGAATGGCATAACTATGTATGACGTATCTAGACCAATATGACAAAGGCAATTTAAATTCCATGCAATGGTTGTATGGGCAATACACGATGCCCCTGGGTTAACTTCATTTTGTGGTTTGTAATTTTAAGTTCCACTTTAATTGCATTTAATGATATGGAGTAGTTAGACTAGTTTATATATGAATATATTTGACATAGATATTCGATATATAAATATTGTAGGTCTTCAGACAAATGGTAAATTTCCATGTCCAGTTTGTGGTCCTAAGATAAAATCTCGTCGTTCAAAAAGCTTAAGAAAGAAGGTGTTTGATGAGTATAGGCATTTCCTCTCTAAGAATGACAGGTATAGAACAACTGAAAGAAATATTTTCAATGGGAAGCAGGATACTGCGTTAAGACCATGGGGAATGACACCTCACCTTTGGAAGATTCAATACAATATAAATCGTCATCATGGTACGTATGGATCATCGTATATGAATTGTTATGTATTTTAATTTTTAGTGTGAGTTGTTTGCTGTAGTGGCCATATTTGATTTATGATGTAATTTATTTATAAACTAATATTCATGATGTCCATCATGATCATGAAGGCAATAATGGGATTCCACGAGGAATGCAAAGTTATCCTATTCAATTCAGCAGGTTGCCCTACTATGAGCACCTACAAATTGTTCATTTGTTTGATACAATGCATATTGGAAAGAATGTTACTGAAACCTTATGGTGACTACTAGAGCTAAGGAGGGAGAAAGATAAAGTTGTGAAAGCTTGCAAAGGCATTCAAGAAAGAAACCATGTAATGAAAAACGTCATCCAATTTCATACCAATGGAGAAAAAGTTAATATAAACTCAATTCCATGGATTTTTATGGAGCAACAAAGCAATGTTGTCAAAGAAGTAATGCAGAAAATTAAATTTCCCACTGGATTTTGTGCAAACTTGAAGAATATCATAGCCAAAAAAGGTGATTTTGCGGGGGTCAAAACACATGATTGGCATGTCTTCATCAAGGTAATTATTATTGTTATGTCTATATAATTTTTTCTTGTTTGTATACTCTTTGTTTAATAAATGGCATGGTTTGTATATTGATACAGTATGTTCTACCTCTCTCTCTTCCGGACAACTTCGACAACAATGTCAAGCAAGTTATATATAATCTTGGTAAATACATGAGGTAACTAGCGATTACTTGCATGTGATTAGTGTTTCTTTAATTCTCCGTATACTTTATATTTGGTTTTTTTGTGCACTATTTCAGCATATATTGTAATTTAATTTTTATTTTTGTTAAATATCATTATTGGTTTGCATCACTTGTAGAGGCTTACATCTAAAGAAATCCATAAAGAAGATATAAAGTATTTGATGAGAGAAATTCCTCATCTCATGTGTGAAATGTAGAAGCATCTACCATCAACATTTTTCAATGCACAGGAACACTACCTCATACACCAAGTTGAGGAGATTGAGTTGTGTGGACCTGTGCACTCAAGGTCCATGCGGATTGTTGAGAGGCACTTGAAATTTATGAAGGGTTTGGTGAGACAACGAGCACATGCGGAGGGTTCTATGATGGAAGGATATACGGTATACCAAAACATGTTGTATGTTGGTGAATATCTTCCTATTTTAGCATCAAAGCTCAATTTACGTTGCATTTGTGATCCGGACTCCAATAACAAATTTGAAGGGGAGAAACTGAAGGGGAAAGGTAGATTGAG
>LPNX011071557.1:526-45430 GCA_001517045.1 Pseudotsuga menziesii
TTCTGTCTTCCCATCTGTTTCTGGATGATAACTGTTGCTAAAGTTAATCCTGGTTTCTAAACCTGCAAATAAAGATTTCCAAAAATTTGATGTGAATTTCACATCCCTGTCAGATATTACAATTTTTGGTACACTGTGCAGTCAGAATATATCTTTTAGAAATATTTCTGCAATATCAGCCGCCTTAGGTGTTGATTTTACCAAAATAAAATGAGCATATTTGCTTAACTTGTCCACTACCAACATGATTGAGTCATGTTGTTTCTGTGTTTTTGGTAAACCAGTGATGAAATCCAGGGATATGATCTCCCATTTCCACTGGGGTATTTGTAGAGGCTGTAAGAAGCCAACCAAGTGCCCATGTTCTGTCTTAACTTGCTAGCATTCTATGCATTTGGACAGATATTCTATTACATCATATTTTAAACCAGGCCAAAATAAATGCTTCCTCGGAGTAGTTACCATCTTTTGGTAGCCTGGATGACCTGCAAATGGAGGTTTGTGCATCTCATGTAAAATGAACATCTTGATTTCTAAATCATTAGGTATGTACAACCTATCCTTAAACCAAATAAATCCTTTTTGGTCAACTTTAAAAGATGCCCCGTCCAGATTTATCTCGTTATTCTATGTTTTACTGAGTAGTTTACTATAGTTGGTGTCCTGAGTGCTTGCTACCTTGACCCTGTCCAAGAGGTCACTCTTGGGCTGGCTCAAGATTATGTCACTAATACCATGAGTCCTCCAACTCAATGCGTCTGCAACCTTGTTTTCCTTACCTTTTATATGCCTTACCTTGAAGTCGAACTCACTGAGGAAGGCCAACCATCTCGCTTGTCGGGCATTTAGACGAGACTGCATAAATAATTTTTTCACACAAGTGTTATCCGTTAGTAATAAAAATTTCTTTCCCAGTAAGTAGTGCCGCCACATTTTTAGAGTGTGCACCACGACTACTAGTTCTAAGCCATGGACCATGTAGTTACGTTCATGATATTTTAGCTTGTGCGACTCATAACAGACCACATGTCCTTCTTGGGACAAAACTCCTCCTACTCCTTCTAAGCTGGCATCAGTACAAACCGTGTATCTTTTAAGGACTGGGGCCCTGGTTAGCAACTCTTTAAGTTTGTCGAAGCTTTCTTGGCACCTTGATGACCAAACAAATTTTACCCCCTTCTTCTGTAAGGAGGTAATGGGGTACGCAATTTTGGAAAATCCCTCAATAAATTTTATATAGTAGCGAGTAAGTCCCATAAATGACCGAACGTCAGCCACGTCCTTGGGTACTGGCCAATCAAATATGGATTGTACTTTCCTTGGATCTACCGCAATCCCCTCTTTGGATATAACATGCCCCAAGTATTGAATTTTAGTCTTAAATAATTCACACTTTTCCAACTTGGCATATAGTTGGTGTTCCCTCAAGGTTTGCAACAGTGTCCTTAAATTAAGTTGATGTTCTTCCTCAGTTTTTGAGTAAATCAGAATATCATCGATGAAGATCAGTACAAAATGATCTAGATATTTGTTAAAAATTCCATTCATTAGGCACATAAATGTGGCAGGGGCATTTGTTAAGACAAAAGGGATCACTACGAATTCGTAGTGTCCATAGCAGGTCCTGAAGGAAGTCTTGTTTACGTCCTCACTTTTTATTCAAATCTGGTGATAGCCAGATCGTAAGTCCAGCTTGGAGAAGACTCTCGCCCCCCCTACTTTATTGAATAGATCATTGATTCTGCATAGGGGATACTTATTATTTATGGTTACTTTGTTCAAAATGTCAGTATTCGATACAGAGTCTTAAGGTCCCATCCTTATTTTTAATGAACAAGACCGGTGCATCCCAGGGAGACACACTAGGCCTGATATATCCTTTTTCTAATAGTTCTTGCAACTAAATTTTTAGTTCAGTCAATTCTGGAATAATCATTCGATAAGGAACCTTTGACACAGGTGCAGATCCTGTTAGTAGCTCAATGGAGAGGTCAATCTCCCATTGAGTAGGTAGACTTGGTATTTCCTCGAGAAATACATCAGGGAAGTCATCTAGGACCGGGTGCTACTTCAAAGGGGTCTTGTTTTCATTTAGGAGTAAGTCAGCAACCCTAACTGTGAAAAGTTTATAGCCCTTTCTCAGGCATTTATTTAGTTGCATAGCAGAAATTTGTCTTACTGAGACGGGTTTGGGAAATCCCCTTACCATCCGAAGGACTTGGTCTTTAGCAATGTAAGTAAAGTTCTTTGAAAAATATTTCAGCACTACCTTATTCCCCTCTAGCCAGTCCATGCCAATTATCATGTCATATGATCCTAAGGGAAAAAAATTTAGGTCGATCTTGGTTTTATGATACTGCAATTTAACTTCACAATCAGCAATAAAATTTGTTTCCTTTCTTTTTGTCCCCGTGGCCAACTGGACCAACCACAGTTTCCCATTTCTATTATAAGGGCTTCCTTGGTGATCCGGTGGATTATTCATCTTCAAATTACACTGATCCAATATGGTACAATGGTATTTAATCTATGGTTTGAAGAACATAACATATGTTTTAACTCATATATAGTGCGACAGACATATAGCACTTGCTGCAACATACATATCACCTGTGCTGTGACAGACATATCACACTTGCTGCGACATACGTCGCACCTGCTGCGACAGAAGTATCACACTAGCTGCGACATACATATTTCCTTTGCTGTGACAGACATATCACACTTGCTGCGACATACATCGCACTTGCTGCGACATTGTGAAGATAGTGGTGACATCAAATGGTTACATTACGTGTGACGCTATGGTATGGTGTAACATATGTGCATAATGGTCATTGCAACGTGTTGTGAGTCAACATATGTGCGTGGAGTTGGTTGCAACGTTTCGGGAATATGGAACGCCGTGGTACCATAACGCTTGGGCAGTGACTTGGCCGAATTGCATGGTTCAGTTTTAGCATATGATTGTAACGTTGATAAAGAAGAGAACAGCTATGGTCCATTATGGCTCCTCTCGCTAAGTGCTTAAATAGAGGATGTTGGCCACCGTTGGAGGGGGAGAGACTCAGTTCGTTCAGAGTGCAGTACATCATTTCTCTGTTATGCGAAGCTCAGAGAGTTTGTTGTAAAGTGTTTCGATGCTGTTACTGTGGAAGTCGACATTCTCTGTCATACTTTGGCTTTCTTTCCCTTATGAAGGCTGATTGTAATTTCCAGAGAAAGGTCTTAAAGACTTTGTACAGCATTCTATTTATAGTTGCTGAAGTTGGTTCCATAACCATTTTGTACCATTTTTAAGAGATTAATTGGATCGGTACCCATTGGAGAGGGACCTGGAGATGTAGCCCAGTGAAGGGGGTGAACTCCGTTATCAACTTCTGTTTTGTGACTCTCTGTTTCTATGTTTCTTTTATATCTATTTATCAGTTTTGTTTTCCATCTATTTTCCGCATTTAATTTCTGTTAATGTTGTTCCATTAATTCACCTGCTGAACGCATTCTTTTTAACACAAACTTTTAATGCACACAAGTTGAGGTCCGACAGATCATGTTATGGTATCAGAGCAGGTTAACTTCTTGTGCAAGTTTGTGAATGCTTACCAGGTCCAGGTTAAAGCTTGGTGAAGGAGAATTAATTGAAGTAGATCCTGAGATTGGCTCAAGGAGAACATTCTCAAGAACCATGTCTTCTCCACGAGGGGAAGAAGAAGGACATACCGAACGGGAAAAACCTGTTATGTCAAAAACTGAGTTTCTAGAGGCTTTTATGAGCATGAAAGCCATAATGGAAATTCTACTTGATGAGCGAGCAGAAAGGAAGAAGAAAGAAGAAGGATCTTCATCCAGAAATGCAGAAGTGAAGAAGGAAGAAAAGGGTAAAGGAGTAGGAGGTGATGGTGATCCTCCTGAAACTAATCAAACTTTCTCTTCTTCTCATACTTCTCATTCAAATAATGCAAATCCTAATATGCCTTATTTCAAATTGGATGTTAAATTTGAATTTCCAATTTATAATGGAGATTTAGATGCTGAAAAGTTAGACAATTGGATCAAGCAGCTTGAAGTATATTGCAGGGTGCAGGGCATTACTGATGACCCTTCCAGGATTCAATTTGCCACTTTGAGAATGAGTGGAATGGCTCTTACTTGATGGGAGAGCAAGATTCAGCAAGATCTTCGAAAGAGTGGTAAAATTATTTCAGTTTGGAATGAATTCATTGAAGTATTAAGAAAGCAATTTTATCCTTTAGGTCACATGCAACAATTAATAATGAGTTGGCAAATGTTTAGACAAGCTAAAGGACAAAGCATTCAATAATATACTCATGAATTTAGAAAGAGGGCTATTGCATTGAATGTTGCATTGGATACACATGAAACTCTTCTTAAGTACATTGGTGGTATGCATTCTTATCTGCGACATACCTTGTTGATGTTTAACCCCAGTACCTTGGATGACGTATGTGTTCAAGCTACACATTTAGAAGCTAGGGGTAAGAATGCTAATGATACTTTTGTGAAGAAATCCTTTAAAACTGATAGCAATTCGAAGGGGAAAAAGAAGATGGCTATTGTTAAGAAAGAGGGTGAAACGCCTACATGTTCGCATTGTCAGAAGGGACATGATGTCTCTAAGTGTTGGAAACTTCATCTGGAGTTAAGGCCAAATAAGTTTGAAAGAAAAAAATATAAAGGCAAAGAAAAAGCTACTACAATAGTTATTCAAGACTTGGGATCTGACTCAGGTGATGAAACAAAGGTTACAGCTGTTGGAATCCAGGGTAAGAATAAAAGTACCTCACTTCCCATTGATGCAAAATCAAGTTCTAGTGCAAGTACAAGTCTGCCATCTACTTCTAAGCAAAATGATAAAAATAGAAGTGCACTGTTTCATGTTCATGTCATTACAAATCACACAAAGATTGATACATTGTTTGATAGTGGTTCACAAGTAAATCTGATATCAGAAGAAGTGGTTAAGAAATTGCATTTAGTTACTATGCCTCATGAAAAACCCTATCCTCTTGGTTGGGTTACTAATGATACACAATTGCAAGTTACAAAGAAATGTGTATTAAAATTTGCAATCACTGAAAAGTTTATGGATGAGGTAGAACTAGATGTAGTACCACTTGACATTTGTGGAATTGTACTTCGGAGTCCATATTTGTATGACCAGAAAGCAGTCTTTTATAGAGAGCAGAATAAGTATCATATTTTTAAAGATGGTGTTGAGTATATTGTACGAGCACATAAGACAAAAACCAATCTAGCCATAGTCTCTGTAGGACAAATGAAGAGGTTGGTAAATGCTAGTAAGAATTTTTTGTTAATGATGGTTAAGATGAAAAATGATGAGATCTCTAAATCTTTTGAAGAGTGTGACGATGGGCATAAATATGAACTGATTAAAATCATTTCTGAGTACGATGATTTGTTTCAAGATCCGAAAGGGTTACCACCAAAGAGAGAGATTCAGCATGAGATACATTTGCAGCAGGATGTGCCGCTCCCGAACATAGCCATCCAGATGTCTGTAATGCAAAATGAGGAAATCAAGAAGCAGGTCCAGGAGCTGATTGAGAAGGGGGTCATCCGGCCAAGTACTTCTCCTTGTGGCTCTCCTATATTCTTGGTTCTGAAGAAGGATGGGTCTTGGAGATTGTGTATCGACTACAAGGCCCTTAACAAAATCACCATTAAAAACAGGTATCCTCTTCCTCGCATTGACGATTTGCTTGATCAGTTGAAACATGCAATTTACTTTACTAAATTGGATCTGCGTAGTGGGTATCATCAAATTCGTGTTGCTAAGAAT
Organism: Pseudotsuga menziesii; assembly: GCA_001517045.1. Classification (NCBI taxonomy): domain Eukaryota; kingdom Viridiplantae; phylum Streptophyta; class Pinopsida; order Pinales; family Pinaceae; genus Pseudotsuga; species Pseudotsuga menziesii. The sequence continues at coordinate 6,348 of LPNX011071557.1, forward strand.
GATGCCTGGAAAACAACATTTAAAACAAAACAGGGTTTGTATGAATGGCTTGTTATGCCCTTCGGGATTTGTAACGCACCTACTACTTTCATGCGGGTCATGAATGATGTCTTTCAACCATTCATTGATGATTTTGTAATTGTATATCTGGATGATATCCTAGTGTTTAGCAAAACTTGGGAAGAGCATATAGTACATATGAAGAAAGTTTTAGATGTACCGAGGAAGGAAAATCTTTATGTAAAAATGTCTAAATGTGAATTTGCTAAAACTTCTTTAGTATATCTGGGCCATATTATTGGTGGAGGCCACCTATGAGTGGACCCAGCCAAGGTTGATGTCATTGTAAACTGGCCACGGCCTAACACGGTTACTGAAATCAGAAGTTTTCTGGGTGCGGTTCAGTATTGGAGGCAATTCATTTCTGGGTTTTCTTCCATTGCTGCACCATTACATGTGTTGACAAGTGTTAAAGAAATTTTCCAGTGGGGAGGCAAGCATCAGAGAGCCTTCGACACTTTGAAGGAAAGGATTAGCACAGCACTAGTTCTGACGTTGCCAGATTTGCAACAGCCATTTGAGATCGAAACCGATGCCAGCGGGTTTGCCATGGGAGCTGTTTTGATGCAAGGAAGTAAGCCAGTCTGTTACCATTCAAAAACGTTCTCTTCTGCGGTAAGTAACTATCCGACTTATGACAAAGATTTGTATGCTTTGGTACAGAGTGTGAAGAAGTGGAAACATTATATAATGGGCAAAGAAACAGTCATACATACTGATCATTAGCCACTTCAATATTTACAATCTCAAACTAAAATACAACAAAGTAGGCATTTAAGATGGATGGGATTCTTACAACAGTTTCATATCGTAATTAAGTACAAAAAGGGAATTCATAATAAGGTAGTAGACATGTTATCAAGGCCTCCTACGAATGCTTCAATCATTCTTCAAAATAGTTCATTAACACATGAAATTTATATTGAACAGTATGCATAAGATAAAGATTTTAAGAAAGTATATGCATCACTAATACATGATACACAGGAAGAGAACTATTATGTGAATAATCAACTCTTGTATCATCTTGGTAAACTCTGTATTCCAGAGAAGGAAAGAGTGCATGTGATCTGAGAAGCACATAGTTCGTTGATTGCAGGACATTTTGGAGTAAGTAAAACATTGTCTGTATTGCAGAATCACTGTTATTGGCCTCAAATGCAAGAAACTGTAGCTAAATACATAAGAGGTTGTGTTATGTGTGCAACAAGTAAGCCTAGCAATAGGAAATTGGGTTTGTACACACCTCTTCCAGTTTCTTCTCATCCTTGGGAAAGCATTTCTATGGACTTTGTAGGGGGACTACCTATGTCTAGAAAAGGGCATGATTACCTATATGTTGTTGTGGATAGATTCAGCAAAATGTGTATCTTAATGCCATGTAATAAACAGATCACTGTTGAAAAAACAGCTCACCTATTCTTTCAGAAAGTTTGGGTACATTTTGGGCTACCCATGTCTATTATATCTGATCAGGACTCCCGATTCTTGGGAGAATTATGGTCAACTTTATGGGAGCTTATGGATACTAAACTGAAGAAAAGTACATCTTTTCATCCACAAATCGATGGGAAAACAGAGGTAGTGAACAGGACAGTGATTCAGCTGCTCAGAGGATATTGTAGTAAACATCCTAAACTTTGGGATGAGCAGTTGCAGTATATACAGCATGCTTACAATCATGCAATTCATTCTTCCATGAAAAGATCTCCTTTTGAAACTTGTTTTGGTTATCTGCAAAAAACACCGATGGACTTCTCTTTCAGCAAGGATGTAGTGGATGGACATCATGATGCAGATAAAGCTATAAGGTTCATTCAGAGAATCCAAGTGGTGCAACAGGAAGTTCAGAAACAGTTGGAGAAGAGCCAGGCAAGGTACAAAGCCAGGCATGACAAGCATCGAGTTGATCATCAATTTCAGGTTGGTGGCAGAGTTTGGTTACATATCACCAAAGAAAGGATGAAAGGTGAAGGTAAAAATCTTAAACCTATCCGGTATGGTCCTTTTGAGATCTTGGAAAAGATAGGTACTAATTATTTTCGCTTGAATTTACCTCCATACATGCAAATTTATTTAGTTGTCAATGTTGAGAATCTTAAATTGTATAAGCCTCCTATGATCATGGATGAGGAAATTATCATGCCGATTCCTTTAGTTGATGATATGGCACCTAAATATATGAATGAGTTCCAGGATGATGTTATTCTTGATAGAAATATAAGGACTTCACAAAGGGGGAATGCTGAGTACCTTAGAGTGGGGCTTAAAGGCATGCATCCTAGCAAAGCAAGATGGATGGAGATTGGAAAAGTGAGGGAGCTATACCCTCACTTACTTACAGAATGATTCAGGATTTTGGTGGTCCAAAAGCTCTCCAATGGGGAGGAATGATCCGGTGGATTATTCATCTTCAAATTACACTGATCCAATATGGTACAATGGTATTTAATCTATGGTTCAAAGAACATAACATATGTTTTAACTCATATATAGTGCGACAGACATATCACACTTTCTGCAACATACATATCGCCTTTGCTGTGAAAGACATATCACACTTGCTGTGACATACGTCGCACCTGCTATGACATACGTTGCACCTGCTGCGGCAGACATATCACACTGGCTGTGACATACATATCGCCTTTGCTATGACAGGCATATCACACTTGTTGCAACATACATCACACTTGCTACGACATTGTGAATATAGTGGTGACATCAAACGGTTACATTACGTGTGACGCTATGGTATGGTGCAACATATGTGCATAACGGTCATTGCAACGTGTTGTGAGTCAACATATGTGCATGGAGTTGGTTGTAACGTTTTGGGAATATGGAACGTCATAGTACCATAACGCTTGGGCAGCGATTTGGCCAAATTGCATGGTTCAGTTTTAGCATATGATTGTAACGTTGATAAAGAAGAGAACAGTTGTGGTCCGTTATGGCTCCTCTCGCTAAGTGCTTAAATAAAGGATGTTGGCCACAGTTGGAGGGGGAGAGACTCAGTTTGTTCATAGCGCAGTACATCATTTCTTTGTTATGCGAAGCTCAGAGAGTTTGTTGTAAAGTGTTTCGATGCTGTTACTGTGGAAGTCGACATTCTCTGTCATACTTTGGCTTTCTTTGCCTTATGAAGGCTGATTGTAATTTCCAGAGAAAGGTCTTAAAGAATTTGTACAGCATTCTATTTATAGTTTCTGAAGTTTTTCCAGAACCATTTTGTACCATTTTTAAGAGATTAATTGGATCGGTACCCATTGGAGAGGGACCTGGAGACGTATCCCAGTGAAGGGAGTGAACTCCGTTATCAAATTCTGTTTTCTGACTCTCTGTTTTTGTGTTTCTTTTATATCTATTTATCAGTATTGTTTTCCATCTATTTTCATCATTTAATTTCTATTAATGTTGTTCCATTAATTCACCTGCTGAACGCATTCTTTTTAACACAAAATTTTAATGCACACAAGTTGAGGTCGAACGGATCACTTGGGCATTCCTTGAGGTGTTCCTATATGGAATTGGTCTGAATCCCTTCCTTTGCTAGCTAAACCTCTCTGGTTTCCTGTCTCTCCATGACCTTGATGGATCATTCCACTGCTTGTACTGCTCATAACATAGCTTGGCTTTCCTCAACACCTCATCCAGGGTCTTTGGGTTGTCAAATTCAATTCTGTCCTTGTAAGCCTATGGAAAGCAACTAAGGAAACTTTGCGCCTTCACCTTTTCTTCTTTGATATAGGGTACGAACCTCAGCAGGTCCAAAAAATTGTTAATGAGCTCCTCCATGGTCATCAGGCCGAGTCTTAACTCATAAAATTCCTTGGTTTTCCTTTTATACTAAGTCTTGGATAGGTACTATTTTTTAAACAGTCTTTTGAATTCATCCCACTCCAGATTCTTCTCCTTGAGTCCTTGTGATATTTTGAGGTCCTGCCACCAGATACTACCTTTTCCTTTTAGGTTGTAAATTTCCATTCAGACTTTCATGTTGCTGGAATAGTTGTAGATCTGGAAATATTTCTCGATGTCCAACAACCATGCCTCTTCTTCTTCCCCTGTCTTAGACTCCCCATCGAAACTAGTGGGTTTGATCTTCTTAAATTCTCCTTCCAAGTGATCGACCTTCCTCTTTAAGCCAATCCTGACCTGATTTTCAGAATCCTGGGTCTCGTTAGAGGAACTAATCTTTCTCTCTGCACTTTCTTCCCTTTTGGGACCCCTTCTGGTCTCGGTTCAAGGTTCCTTACCATTTTTTTTCTCATGCAGACTTTGTAGTAAGATCTCATTGATCTCCTATCGCTTTTCCTGTGCTTTCTTCAACTGTTCGTTGTCTTCTTTACAACTTTGTATTTCAATGATTAGGTGCATCATAGTTTCCAATACTTCACTGGCTTTAGAATGTTCTACTTCTGGTTGTGTGGCCAGTGGTATCTGTTTCGGATTTTCAGGTTGGTACTCATTCTCAACTAGAGAGGCCATGATAATTTCTACAATTTACTGTAGAATTCACAAGTATGCAGCACAATATAATGTTAAAGTGATTTCAAACTACATATATATACTTTCTGCAAACTAACAAGAAACGAAGTGCACCCAACATGCTACAGGGTTGAACCTGTGCTCCGATACCATATGTAAACTACCCCCGAAAAAAAAATTGGTGTTCAATAAATTTAACAAATTCAAGTTTTCTTAAAACCCCAAATATAAGAATCATTCATGGAGTAAGTGGTTTATCTCAGTCTTATCATTTAACCCCTTTAAAGAGTTACAACATGTTAGCTAGACTAGCAGACTATGTCGACCTGTCTCTAAGGGTTGCAAGTTGGATTCGGTACCATTTCTTTTAATATATTTTGCTTACAGGTCCAAGATGACAGAGTAGACCTCATGGATGATAAAATTACTTACTTGGCTTTAGCTAACCAATATTTTCTGTGACAGGTGCACCAAGGGTTCGAAAGGGTGTGCCTAGGTAAAAAAAAATACCCAACTCCTAGTTTAAAAGGCTTAGAAAAAACATCCCCATTACTCATATACTTTCTTGATTCCAAAGCAAGGTTCTAACATAACATGAATTTCATGCAGGCTGATCTCCATCCGAAGAAGGGACTTGTAAGTCTCGGCTTAACCGAAGTCTGTACAAAAATTTATCCTATGGTTTTATGGTTCCAATCTGCATTCAAGGTTTGGGTTCTGGTTGTCAATGCCACGGGTGACAGCCAACCCGGACTCCATGTAAGAGAATGAGGGCAACACCAGGGTGTCCTACGTGTCTAGCGTTGACCCTACAGCTGTCACCTCTCAGTAATTACTTGCCCAGCACAAGTTACAATAGTTCCCATAGTCACATGGGCTTCGATGAGATGTCAAACGCTGGAAACTTCGGTTGTCCACTCGTCATCATTAAGTTATTTAAGGCCCTTGTACTCATGACCTTCGGGATTGTAAGGGTCAGCTCGTAAACTCCATTAGTTCAGTGGCACATTCAGGGTTCGGGGTTTGGTACCGGGGTTCTATCGAGCCAAACTTCTATGGTGGCTTGGAGGTCTGCTCGTAGGAGGAAGTTGTGTTGGTAAACCACCATTACCCCACCTGTAATGAAACTGGATCAGGTTCTTTTGTGCCAAGAGAGGCTGGTTCAACAACCAATGAATTTTGCCATAGGTAAAAGAATGAAATCGCTTTATGCCTTTGTTACTTAATTGATCCCTTTTCTTCAATTTTTAAGACTTTTTCCCCACAGAGGAACGTAACCCTTGTCGCTTGGTCATATATACCCAATGCATGGACCATTGTTGAGTTGCAAGGTTTCAAGGCCTTTTATGGTAATTAAATTTAACATCCTTGGAATATGCTCAGTTGGCGGTGGGCTTTCCCAGTTAGAAAAAAAAGGGGTCTTCATAGATGGCACCTGTATGGGGAAATCGAGGGTTTTGGGGCTTTAGTTATCAGTGTTTAAAGGGGTTATCCGGTGTGTAATGGAAACCTGAAATCAACGGCGTGGTATTCTCACGGTCTTATGTAATTAATTGTATTTTATGAATTCTTTGTTTATGAATTTAATTCAGACTGTCAGTCTCCTTAAGGGGTTGTAGTGTACATCTCTTTTTATTTTAATGGCCTTAATCTATGGCACTAGTTGCAAGAACATTGGCTTTGCTAAGTTTCTAGTCTTTAATGTCGTATTGCATAAAATGGACTGTTTATAAATTTCTTTTGTTTCTAATAGCTTATTAAAGCTACGGTTCTGGTGTGAAGTAATGAGCCAACTACATAGGCAGTAGTTAAAACTTTTCTGTAAATTCTCAAAGGGTAATGTTGGTCTGTATTTTTATGGTCACGATTCTTGTTCGTTTGTCCAGAAACCTTCGGAGTTTGTGCAAAAGATAATAATGTAGGTTTTGTAACGAAACTTTCCCCCTTCCCCAAAACTGTTGATTTCCCGGAATTTTCCATTGTTGGGATTCTTGCTTAGCTTAACGGGTTTGGATGCAAGATTCACCTTGTTGGGGTTTGGTCCAAACATAGTTAATAGGGTTCTGTCGAAACCCTCATCTCGCTCTTGCCGATGGGTTTGACAATGGTTAAAGATAAAAAAGAATCAACCCTATGTTTGCTCTAGTGCTAACAAATCATGAGTGAGGTGTGGGGTTTCACGCCGTAAGGGCGTCTCTGATTTGCTTTGCATAACAGAAGAAAAATTCCTCTTCGTGATCCAAATCACTCTCAAGCCGACACACCCCCAACGTGCTGGGATTTTTCAATGGCTACAGTTTTAGTAAAAGCCAAAACTTCGCCTTGCGTAGAGGTTAGTGTTCTTGTTTTTTTTTTGTTCTGTCTTTACAGGCATGGTTGACATAGATACGCAGAGTCTAGACCTGCGGGCTTCGTAGTTGTGAGACCCCTAGCTCACTCAAAAAATAGGTGGCTCCTAGGTTATAAATATTTTCCTGGTCAAACTTTGTTTAACAACCATGAACAGTAGAGTAAGAGAAGTAAAAGAAAATGTTGAAATCGATCCGAACCAAAATCGCCCATGACAGTCTTGTTTTCCTTTATGGGTTTTATTTTTATATCATAGAATAATTTGGATGTTTTTAACATCCTTATCACTTATCGATCTGGAACTGTGGTAAAAAAACAATAGTAAATAAAAACAACATCATACTTAGAAATTCAAATTTCTGATTTGATACTTGTGTATGCAAGAACTGGAATCTAAATCTTCTATACCCAATGCGTAAAAATTAAAGTTGTAACCAACAAACCCTCCTGATAACACAGCCGAGGGGTAGAAGAATAGGACTATCAGCTGTTAGAACATGCATATAAGCACATATATAAAATTTGCTTCCTAACCATAGAGCATTCAACAAGATAAATATTTCCTTGCAGCATAATCCATGATATTTCACAGACAATAAAGGCATAAACTGAGAGAATACAATACAGATTTTAGCACACATAATATCATCAAACTCATACTCAAAAAACCTGTAGATCAGTTGCACCGATTACAGTGGAAGCAGCCACGTTCCACCAAACCGTAGACTAGGATTAGCTCCCTTGCCTTTAGTCACCCCCAAGCGAAACCTTCCAAGACAATAGCAGGGACCCCTAACTTCAGCTCTAGCTTTCAGACTATCCACAGGCAATCATGCCCAACAACAGGTACTCTCTTAGCAGATTCCTCTTCCAGCATACTCGACAACATCCTGCCTACACCATATGCTCTTTTTCTTTCAATTTTTCTAGGATCCTTTTTTTGTTTTTTTTCCTACGTCTTCCCCATTAGCCCTCTCCCCTTCCTCACTAGAATTCCCAGGGCTTAATCGTATCCCCTATTTTAGGGATGTGTTTGTGCTGATTCTTCACACCTGACACTTACTTTATTTCAGTCCCTGAAGTTAGCTGGCCCCTGTCCCATACTGTCTCCTGCAGGTTTCCTCTTTTAACCTGGTTGCTTCCACCATATTCGTTGCATCAATACTTTTTATTATTATTCCTTTTTTCATTGTCATTAACCACCAAGAGTGCTTTATTACCTCAGTCCTCCCCCGGACTCTTTGGCCGAGTCATCCACAACCATAATTCATTATTCATAGATAGTCAACAATTAATAATAAACAAAATAAAACATAGTCTGGGGGCATTAGAACTTTAAAATTACACACATTTACTAATAAAGTTGATCATGGTGGAATTTTGACTAACATATACATGTCCACATTTGTATGATGAGCCTCATTGCTGGATAAATTTTGATATATGACTTGAAGATAAAATCTCTTTCACTCTTCTAAATACATACAATCACAGCCTAGATGTTTCACTAGTTGAGGCGCATCTCTATTATATGTTATACTGCACATATAATCAACATGATTAACTTGCATAACACTAGTAGAATAATAATGGACATAAGCCATTGGGGTAAGGTACATTATATCATATAATCAATCTCATAGAGAATTAAAGTAGCTTCAACATACATATATTCACTCTAAAAAGTGGGGCTAAAGGTATAAAAAATGATACGATATCTCTAACCTTAACTAATTATCAACATAGGGAGTCGTACAAACTTGAGAGGGTTCAAAAAAGTATATGCATCTACAAAAAGGGAAAGTAGTCTAGTAGTATATGAAAATATTAAACTGATAAAAATGAATTTCACCAATCACAAAGCATTCTATTTAAAGCAGAATAAATTCTATCTATAGAGTGCAAACATGTAGGATCCAACTATTCAATTCAACATCTACTTCTTTATCCTTCCCAAAAGGATATGTTGGAGAAGCTTCGCCAAACTTAACTACAGATTTAAGGTGAGGGATTTTGATAATATAACATGGGTATGTAAGATGCAGGAAGCAAAATAAATACCAAGTCCATGCAAATGCTCAAGATGCAAAGGTGAGTGATAATTAAATTGAGTGATAGATACAACCATGTAAACCCAACAACAATAAGTAAACATAAACATTTAATTATTCATAACACAATAATTTAACTATAAATAGAATAATCATTAACAACCAGCAACATAAGCATGAACTATCAATCAACATGAGTAGGAAAGGCCTGTGTAGAGTGAGTAAAATAAAACTTCCTACGACAAAAATAAAAAAGCATGTTGAAATCCTACAAATGAAATCAATATCTAAAATGTTGTATGAAACAATCATAGAATTAAATGTAATCTAAAAACATAATATCCATGTATCACCTCTCGGTGGGATCTCCCTAAGGTCTACGCCCGAACTTTTTTTAACTATTGATAGAAGGTTTATGAAAACAAAACAATTGCAGAAGTGGAAGCCCTTGGATTTCCTCTCTCTATTCTCCTTGCACAAAAAATAAGTAGAACTATTTATTGGCATTACTTTAGTAAAAAATAGGATTACACACCATTCAACTATGGCACTAACTGAAGATTGCATCACTAATTTTCTTCATCCCTTATGACTCTTGCTAAATAAATATCCAGGTATATGCTTTGGATCCTTAGAACCCACGCAGTTGTGTCAAGCCAATTATCTTCTTTTGCATGTAGGAACCATGATTTGTCTAATGATTAAACAATGGGGTTAAATCATTAGAATTATGATGTGAGACGTCAAATAAGGAAGTTAAAATAATTAAACAAATAATTCAAGTCAATCATCAATCACAACTACATATACATGATAAAAGAGATGATATCTATCATGAATGCATCTTACTTCATACCATTTCCAATTATTAACCAGTATGAACCACATGAAATGGATGGGGTAATTCTCACCATTTTGGAAGCCCATCACCCCATTGCTTTAAGGTATTGCATATCCTTGTGTAATAAAAAATGGAGGTTTGTTGATACTTGTTGTAATTGGTTTGACCTTTTGGTTATGGTATAACATTTCAAGCAACAAATTTGGTCTACTCCCTTGGATGTTAATACCCCTTGGACTGCTCCACTTCTCCTCATGATTTTACTTCTGATATTTAATTCCAATTATCTACAACATGGATAGTTAAAAGCTGGGTGGATTGGTACTAAGGACAATACACTCAAGATCTATATTCTCTATAGTGGGGATGTATAAGTTAAAGCTGAATAGATCCCTCATCAAATTGGACCGGTTGTGAATTTCTATATTTGCAATCTAGGTGGAAGATCCTTCCACTTCCTTGGATTTTTTTGACGACCTGGCCTCTACTCCCCTCAATCACATTGTTTAAGTGTTCTAATGCATCATCTTGATTTTCCTATAAGATGAGGATGAGATCATTGTCTGTGATAAACACTTGGTGGCCTCATATGACACCTTCAAGCCTGTCATCCTCCAACCTCATCCATAATTAGATGTGGATTTACTTTCTATGGAATTTTTCCATTTAAGAAACTCTCTTATACTCATTTGGTACCCAGGAGCATAGTGCTTTAAGTTGCAGTCCCAAACATAAGTCTTAAAGCTTCCTTTCTTTTAGGAGTTTTAAGGCAAAAGGGAAAAGCTAGTCTAGGAGTAACTGTCTTGTTTTTTTCCATCAACATACTCCTTTTTCTCCATCCAAAAGCATGGTTCTTATATCTCTCCATCACTTATCAACTGGTACAACTCACTCAGTCATTTCATGAGCATCTTAATAGATTAGGAAAGTGATTTATGCACATATGGGGGATTTTGACTTGTTTAGTAAGCGTTCTTTTTGTCCAATTAGAATAGCATAATTATGATTTCAAAACTTTGATGTAATTATATATTTGGGCAGCCTATTACTTTATGAGGTTGGCTGATAAACACTTATTCAATACATGATTGTGTTATGCTCCATAATTAGTCTCCTTTTTTGTGGAATTTTGCATGTTTGACTAGTAATTTTGTGAGTGTAATTGATTTACATCTCGGGCTTAATTTCCACACTTAAATATAATGTAAAGTATGCAAATACATTTTTATAATTGGGTTTTAAAAGATAACTTCCCATAAACTAAATCAACATAAGACTTAATATCTAGTTGCAACTAAGAACACACTAGATTTCTTTGAAACCTCTTAGGTTGTGAAACAAGTAATTATGGAAATAAATGAAAGTGAAGTACATTACTCACCATGTCATGAAAATGTAAAAATAATTTGATTAAATTTTAAAGCACCCTTTAACAAATATTTGGGAAAAAATAATGGCATCTATCATTAAAAAAGTAATTGTAGTGTAATTGAATGTAAATCTAGTATAATGGATTAATCTTTATTATTAAAAGCAAATGATTAAAATGAAAAGATAAGGAATTGGAAGAAGGGCCTTTATTGATACATGTAAATAATAAATTTAAATTTAAATAGAAAGTCAATGGACAAAAAACATGCATATTGAAACTATTGAGGAACATAGGCAATGTAGGTCGAGAAAGAGGGAATTAAACTTTGCAAAAAGAAAAGAAAAATAAGAATGTTTGACAATATTTTGAGGAGTACACAAAATACGAGAAGTACAACTTCACTCTACCAAAGGAGTGGTAATTCAAAAGATTTTTGCACAATGTTTTTCCACTAAAAAATAATATGCCCATAACAATGGAGATGGGAGGGAAATTCTTAATTTTGGAATGCAATAGTTCAATTCCATTTGAAGAAGCTCAAAAAACTATGTAAACACACCTTTCAACATACTACAAAATACAAAACAATTGAGCTAGGCCTCCAATATCTAAATAGATGCTAGGAATTAAAAATTTTAAATTGAATCTACTAAAATCCCCATAATATTGAGAATGTAATATAATATGAAATTAGTTAATAAAATACTTTAAGTTTAGTAATAAGACTAAACTAGTGACCATTTCAACTTTCCCAAAAAATTGAGTCTCCCAAACTAATCTACATATTCTTCAAAAACCCCACCACACCCATTTGACTCGAATTTAAATAGTATTGAAAGGAATTTAAATTTTCTTTGTGGGATTCCATTAAAATCTTGTTTATAAAAGCTTTCGAGAATAGTTGAAATAGTTTCACATTCAAACTAAGAAAAAATTAAATAATTTTTAATTAAACTAAATATCTTAAAATCCATTTAATAATGACAATTAAATATAAAACTTAATGATGAAAGCATAACTAAAAAATGGAAAACATTAGGATTGATATCGATTGGGCCGACTCAATCTTTTCCTTAATTGGTAAGTAAAGATGAATGGCATCCTCAAGAGAACAAAAGACTTAATTAAAAGATTGTATTAAAAAGATAATAAATCATATGCTTAATTAATAAGAAATGGCACAAGGTAAAAAGTTTAAGGGAATCAAAGATTTTTTTAATGAAAAAGGTAAAAAGTATAAGGGAATCAAAGTTAGTATCAGTATTATACAGTCCTATTGTCTTGAAGGTATCTAATTGAGTAAGTTCGTGTGGTTTATATGTTACGCTATTATGTCTGTCATGTTTTGGTTGGTGATGTGACTTGTGTAGTAAGCCTAAATGTTCTGGCTTCGTAGGTAAGGGTACGCATAATATAAATGGTTATGAAAAAGATGAATGTTGAGAGAAATTTAAGAAGGAAAACCTCTAAATAATTTAATAAAATTATTGAGAGGTTTTTAAGAAAATTAACCTTTCAATAAAAAGAAAAGGCATCCTTTTAGTATATATAAAAAATAAATATATATTATCAACTATAGATTGAAAATGAAAGAAATATAAATAATTTTAGAAACTAAACATATCTATGAGGCATCCTTTCACTATATATAAAAAATAAAAATATATATTATAAACTATAGATTAAAAATGAAAGAAATATAAATAATTTTAGAAACTAAACATATCTATATGAAGAAAAAGACTTACCATCATACCAAATAAATATTTAAATTCACAAAAATGAATTGCAAAATATAGAAATATAATAACAACTTCTCAATTTAAATTAAATATTTTAAAGTGAATTTAGATAATAATAAAGAAATAAAAAAGAAAATAGTAAATCTATTTAATTAAAAAAGTTGATATAAAACTAAAATTGATCTAATATTTATATTTATTTAATAATAGAAAGATAATATCCTAAACAAATATAAAAACCTAACCACAATTAAAATAACATTTTCTAAAACAAACAACATAATAAATCTCAACATATAAATAACATTACCTAAAACTTACAACATAATAAATCTCACATGTAAGAGTAGACTACAAAATTTTAGAATAAAGGCATTCACTTGGAAATCTCTCCTTGTAACCTTAAAATGGTCATAAGTACATTGGTGGTCTTCACACTCAAAACCATTGTGACCATTATGTCCTCATAACCTTATAATGGTCATAAGTACTTTGGTGGCCTTCATACTCACAACATTGTGACCATTGTAACATATTGATGACTACACTAAAGAACAATGTTAAAAGTTGCTTACAGATTTGTGTCGAAGAAGAACCCTATATAAGGGTAGTTTAAGAAGAAGAATCATAAATCTTATAAAATGATTTTTAAGAGGTATTGGACATAACCATTAAGAGAATGGCATAAGCCTATTTTAATCAACATAATAAAACATTGAAAATATTAATAAAACTAATATAATTCAGTGAACAATACACCACAAAAATATGAATAACCTTATAGAAATGGTAACTATCTCAAGATAAGATAAAAACAAGCTCAAGATAAGATAAAAGAGTAATATATGGTAATATATAGATGCAACTAAAAACACACTAAATAAATCACAATGTCTTTGCACTAAAAAATATTATGCACTTAACAATGGAGATGGGAGTGCAATTCTTAATTTTGGAAGGCAATAGTTCAATTACATTTGAAGAAGCTCAAAGAACTATGTAAACATACCTTTCAACATACTACAAAATACAAAACAATTGAGTTAGGCCTAGTAATACCTAACTAGATGCTAGGAATTCAAAATTTTTAAATTGAATCTACTAAATCCCCATAATATTAAAATTTTAATATAATATGAAATAAGTTAATAAAATAGTAAAGAAGTGTAAACTTGTTATATATATACTAATTACAAATAGTTTAAATTTAATTTAAGCTCACAAATTATTTTTCTCTCCTAGTAGGTTGGACAATGTGCATCCGAGGTTGGACAATGCACATCTTCTATGCAATAAAATAAAAAAGTATATATAAATTTTAAGCTCACTTTGGAATTTTTGTTCAGTAAGATTCACTATATATTATAAAATTAAGGATAAAATTGTACTTTGACCTTCTCAATGCAAGAATCAAAATAAGAACTAGGTTAATGGGGTTTAATGTATATACTTCCAAAAACCAAAAAAACATAAAAATGTAATATGACCTTCTCAAGGTGAGAAAATAAATAAGGTGCCATTAGGAATGGTAGCACAACTAGAATTGTAGTGTGATTAGTTGGTGGATAAGCCATCAATACAAGGTACTCGAGTATTTATTATCAAGTGGTGGGTGGATAAGTGACCAATGCATGCAAAGTTTATTATGAAATTTGGTTTCCAAAATAAATAAATTTAGTAAATCACATTTATAAATAGAAAATTTATATTATTAAGTAGATTCAAGACATAAGTGAAATGAAAAAAAATGTAACTTTTAGTAAAAAGAATTTACACAAAATGTACATAATTATAAACTAGGAACATAACTATGAGTAAAAATGAGACAAATCCACTTTGATTAACAAAACAATAGTTGAAAACCTAATAGATATAATATAATCCAACCAACAATGTGCCAACAAAATATAAATATAATCCATTAAAACATAACTTCCCAAAAACAAAGCCTAGTTGCAGCTATGATCACATGCTAAAAATAGCCATTGTATCAAAATTAGTTTGTCAAAAATCAATGCTATCAAGTTTCTATCAGCATGTTAATGCTCACTAATCACTTCCTTGATGATAATGAACCCATTCTAATCTTCACAGATGATTTTACGTAACCTTTTTGGTGGTCTCACCAAATGATTTTCAAGAAATTCAGCTGCTTCTTTAAGTATAGCGTGATTTTCAATGTTACCAAACTCAGGCAAGTAGATGCTTGCAAAATTGACATTAACATTTTGTCCCACATTAGGGCCAGAAAGCCATGTAACTTGAAATATATACATACACTTTTCTTCAATGTGTGAACGTATATGTTTAATAAGAAAAACCTACACCAAAGAACTTCTTGTTAATTTATACTTTATCAATAATTTAAACAAATCATAAAATAGAATCTATATATATTTCTATATAATAAGTGAAGCAAGATATCAACATTAATAAAGTAAGTACACATAATACCTGCCAAATTTAGACTACTTTCGCATTTTCATTGTACATATATATTCATGTGATTCCATATGAATCCAAACCATTAGAAAGGTACATACAACTAATAAACCATCAAACTTTACCTAAACCTTACCTATAGAGTTGAATAAACTTAATCATAATACAATTTGTTTTTGGGTCTTACAAAATTTTACATTTCTGTAAAACTTATTTGATGGAAGATTAACAAAGTTAAATTTCAATGAAGTGTCTAAATTAACTTAATCATATAAAGATATGAAACAAGTGAGATTTTTTTATTATAAAACATGGATTTAATAATTTTAATGAATAAAAATTCTTTTACAAATCAATTTAATTATATATTTATATGACAAAAGACATATATTTAATAACTTTAATAAATGATAATTGTATTTAAAAAGTCACAGTAACTATGCAAATAATCTATATCAATTTGCAAGGTTTGAAGTGAATAAAGTATCTTATATTTTATAATATATATTTTAGAAATAAAGAAAATAAATGAAAACATGCAATTAGTCTATGTCATATTGCAAAGTGAGAAGACAATAAAGTACCTTATATTTTATAATATATTGGAGAAATAAAGAAAGACTTAGATGAAAGGGTTAAAAAAAAGCATTGAAAATAGAAAACTTGATAATTTTTATATTATTATTTTTTAAATGTTTGAAAAAATAATAATAAAATTTATCATAAAAAGAATAAAGGAAAGGATGATAGAATATATTTAATGTAAAATTAATAAGATACAATATAATTTTTATTATAATAAATAATTATTAAAATGAAAAAATAAAGATTTGGAAGAGACTTTATTGGTGCATGTAAATGAAGAAATTTAATATTTATAACAAGATTAGGAGGAAATACAAATTTTCAATTCAGTCTACTTCTTCAATGATAAGAAAATGTGCATTGAGAACTCTTAATGACCATAAACAATGCAGGTTTAGAAGGAATTAAATATTCTAAAAAAATGAATAAGAAACCTACAAGTGTTTGACAAGATTTTCAAAGAAGAATATATAAAAAAAATAAGAATAATTTCATTTTAATAAAGATATTCTAGAAGGTGTTTACATAATACATTTCCACTAAAAATATATAGTACCCAAAACAATAAAATAGAGGCAGGAGAGAAATACTTAATTTTGGAAATCAATAGTTCAATTTCATTTGAAGAAACTCAAAAAATTATGTAAGCATACCTTTCAACTTATTAAAGAATACAAACCAAATGAACTCGGAATATCTAAATATATGCTAGGAATTCATAAATTTAAATTAAATGCATTCAAATCTTGATAATAATGAGAATAATTAATAAATTATATATTTATAATATGAGAATAATTAATAAATCATATATATTTTAATTAATTAAATAATGAAAATTAAATATATACACAATTATTGAGAATATAAGAAAAAAAGACATTAAGATTGATATGGAAAGACTCCTTAAGATTGATATGGAAGGACTCCTCAAAACGTTTCTTAATTAATAAGATAATATAAATCACATCCTTGAGAAAACGGAAGAGTCAAGTAACAACTACATCTAAATAATAACCAACATAATAATTATGATAATAATTTGTAACTTATATTAACAAAAATACATGACATTCTCAACTAATAACAAATAAAATAATACACAACTAATATGAAAGAAGCACAAGGTAAAAATTTTAGAAGGTTATTTGATATCCTCAGGGCTAATCTATGCACGCTACTTGGCGAATTAAAATAAGATAGGGTTGGCTGAAGCAAAAGCTTAAGCCGTTTAGGAAGGATTTAGCGTGGTGGATAACCCTAGTCTTTCTTTGGAAAAAGATGACTATCCACATTTTTTAAAGTTGAGATCCTACAATCTTACAGTGTTTGTTAACTTATGTAGATTGAACGCAAATGTATGGAAAGAGCGATCAGTATATGGGGTTGAACTAGAGGGTGGATTGGGAAGGGGATATCTTTGATGAGTAGCTAGCCACACTTGCCGTTAAAAAGTGTTTTGCAACACTTGCGATTGAGAAGTAGAAGGGTGGTTAGGTTGGGTGGCACCTTGTCCTTATGGGGGTTATCCAATATGGCGGGAAATAACCCAAAGTGAACCTCCAACCTTCCATATATGATTGTGTTGAATCTCCCAAATTTAACCAAGCTCTTTAATTATATTACCACCATAAAACGAATTGGCCCCCTATGCTAACCAAGTTTCTCCACGACATCCCCAAATTTGAGGGACCTCCGAGAGAGTATCAATGTATTTTCATCTTTTGTGTTCCTCAATAATATCACTTATTAGTCAATTATACTCGTTTCTGCCAAATGGAACAAAGTGTCTCTAGGGTTTGCTCACCCAACTTTGAAACTAAACGGGTAAGGGAGCCACGTTTTGTTGAGTAAGTTGTGCTTCTTGGCCTAAATTGTAACCCCAGTTTCGAACTTCTGAGTTTTCTGCTTAAGAGGTGGGGTCAGTTAAAGTAAAAGTGGGTCTAGAAAAGTTTCCAGTAAATATGTTTAGAGATTGATAGAATGCTTGCTGCACGTCTGATATTCCAGGTGGATAAGCCACATTAGATCAACCCCATAGTGATCCAAATTAAGAAATAGACTTATTATATTAAGGTCTATTTTTACTTCAGACATGTGTACATTATCCATTTACGACTATCTTTAGTTTGTGGGAAATGAAGCATATTTATTTCCGAATGGCTTTTCAGGGTATAACCACGAGTCGGATTGTAGAGGGATAAAAAAAAAATTGACTACAGAATAGGGTTCGCTTTCCTATAATGGCATGCCTTTCGAGTTAAAGAACACCCCACTATATTCTCTAGGAGTGTGATAGTAGCTTTCCTAGACTACATCCATCAGTTCGTAGAGGTTTATCTGGATGATTGTACAATATAGATGTATTTGAAGCAGCACATTTCTATGTTGTGTCTTATGTTTTACTGGTGTTGATAGTTGCAGATCTTCCTGAATTCAAAGAAATGCATGTTTTCCCCATTTTTCACATTGTCTATAAGGAAGGAATATATGGGTTCAAAATCAGCGGAGCAAGGTCTCTGATGCCAAGGTGACTCTGTCGGGGGCTATGGACACTCATTGACAGTGGAGCTACACAAGGAGAATTACAGAAGCTTGCATGCTTGAATTTTATTTCCCTGATTAAAATCAGCTTTGCAATAATGGTTTGAACTTTAAATTGGAGATCACGCTTTAACTTTAACTTTAAACTGGAGATCACGCTTTAAATTGAACCATAATAGTCATAGATAGGAATTTAAATTATTTAATGAAAACAATTTATGTGTATAACCTCTATGCTGAAAACATTTTCTATGCTGATGCATGCCACTACCCTCTTTATTGTCTTGACAAAAGGCATGATAACAAGGAAGAAGACCTAAAATCATGGACTTCACCTTCAAAGAATGCCTTGCAATCACATTGATAAGGAGTGATAAGAAGATCAGAACCATCCAAGGTGTCAAATCTTAATTGATACTGTTAATTAAAGACTTATAAGGTAAATTTAATATAAGACTTATAGTTGTGTCTTATTCTTTGCCTCTTTACACATTTAATATTTTATGGTCGTCTTTGGGCCTTGATCCAATTGGTATTATAAGGTGAGGATGTGCTGGCATAATAATCCTTAGTTATGACTATGAGATGAGGATTTAAAGAGAAGAGGATGTAAAGCGAAGAAAAATTTATATGGATGGATAATTTCAAAAATTTCACTTCTTTTGAAATGTTGATATAAATTATGCCCTTCCTTATTGGAAAGATAAAATTCAAATTTTAAATTTTGTTGATAAACAATTTTAACTTTACACTTTTGGGAAGGGCTAGAACCTTTGGAAGGGCTCTAAAGGGTTCAATTTTGAATGCTGGTAGAAAGAACCCGAGAGCTGATCGAAAGAACCCGCCAGATGAAGGAAGCTTGTCACCAAGGCTTGCAAGGGATCGAATGGGTTTTTCATCATACATATTTGTGATTTAAATATTTTCTCTTGGATGCACTGGAACTTTTTATAGAACTCCCTTTGATGTGCATTTAGCTCAGTTTTAAAGCCCGTCATATAGTCTATAATGTCCGCTTGGTTGGGCTGGTGTGCCTTGTAGTATTTTACCTAGTTCTCCAAAAAGCTACCTTTTCCTAGTCACCTTTAACATCTTTGATCATTCCCACAACCTTCTCCATGATGGTTGCAGCATAACCTTGTCCATGGTGGCCTTTGCAGTTAAAATAATGGAAGAGTCCATGGCTACTCAACAGAGATCCTGCCCATTATCCGAGCTGCTCAGTTCCATTTATATGATGCTTACCTACCCAGCCCAGACTATGAAAGTTTTAGAAAGTGATGTGTGCCTACCCTTCCTAGACTCAAAAAGTAATCTACCTGAAAAAATTAACCAACTGCTATACCCAACAATTCTAGTTAGGCCCAACCACTTTAAATGCTATACCCAACAACTGTAGTTAATTTTGCTTCCAGGGTGTTACTTCAGGATCTTAATATTTTGCTAACCAGATTCATGATGGACATAAATGTTGTAGTTTCGGTAAAACTTCTACATAGTATAATGCCTATCCCATTTTTGGATATATAAAATAAGTGGACTAACCTTTTTATTTGGGTTTTGTGCTATGTTTTAAATGTTCTTCAATATATATAGAGGTTTTGGTGTAACCACAAACTTTACATGATATCAGAGCATAGGTTTCATGTTCAATTTCCCCTAGAACCTTGTGCGTTTCAAATGTTAATCAACATCTTTCTTGTTTCTGAAATGAAATGTTTAGATGAAAAGCATAGTGAGAAAGATTTTACATTCTGATGATGCACATAGTTTTCACGCTTCGTCATGTCCTTGGTAGGAATGGAGATAAATAAGCTTCACATTCTGATGATGCACATAGTTTTTACACTTCGTCATGTCCTTGGTAGGAATGGAGATAAACAAACTTCTCGGAAGGTTGAGGCATAAAAGTATAGTTATTGGTATTCTCTCTCCAATGGCTCGGTGCACCTGCGATTGAGAAATGCAGCACAGAAAGGTTATTTCATACTTGGTTGCCTCACCTATCCTTCCCTTCGGTACCTCTACTTATTCTCCAGTTAGTCGATTGGTCAACCTAATGAACGTGCCTGTCAATAGATGAGTACTAATGAAAAAATATTGGTTCTCTGTTGTCTGGAAGGTGGTGCAACAACTCTATGGCTATGGGGAAGCCCCTCCCCTCATCCTACCGATCAATTTTGGTCGAATTCTCGAAAATGTTAATTGGCACATCCCGGGGAAGGCTTTGTTAATTGGCATGTCCCATGGATGCTTTATTCCCAAGACTTAGTGACATTCAAATATTTCCCTTCTGGTATCCATTATATCAGTGGGTGTTAGGATGCCATAGGATGACAGCTAGAGGGTGCACCCTCTCACGATCGGGGTGAAAGAAGGTGCCTCCTCTCACTGTTATTCCTATATGGATGAGCTAGAGTCTTTAGAGTCTTTCCTCCATAAGCATATCTAGGAGGGTGATGGCTGCCTTCTCCATCATGTGTTTATTTGCCGATGAATTGATCCAGTTGGCTTTTACTCCCGAGGGATTGCAGAGAATCTGGCAAATATTTGTGACCTAATTTGACAGTTGATGGTCAACCTTGTTAAAACCAAGGTTATGATCTTCAATGCATCTAAGATCTCTCTTACACGCTTAGACTTTAACTACGAGGGGACAAAACTTAAGATCACAACAGCCTACACTTATCTTGGGGTACAGTTCACGAGACCCTGCTTCGGTATGCAACAGGCACTCTAGCATCGGCTCAATAAATGGTATGGAAGAGTGTTCATTTGTTCATTACATTGGGCAATTAATTAAAACATTGTTGTTTCCATGGAAACTGTGGGCTAGAACCAGTAAGGTTCACTTCGTAAGCACTAAGGCCGTAACTGTGGCTGGAGTAGAAGCAAGCTCCTCTCCCTTTCAAAACTAGTGCCTCTCCTTCTCGGGATTATCGGCCAAACTGTCATACACCAAGTAGCTATCAGCCCAGATTCAGTTCATACACCCAACCCAATACACCCTCCGGGATCCAAACATCTCCTGTGGAACCGGAGCCCATTCTTTTGCCATGGACTCTAGCTTTATTTCATGTCACTCTCTTCTCACTCTCTCACCATTTTCAGGTATATCCTAATCCATAAGAATTAATAAAATTGTTTGTTCACAAGTTGATACCATGTTTATTCTACCCTGCTTCATTAGCACGCCTGAGGAGGCCTACCTGTACTAAAGAGAGATTGCACATGTGATATCAGATAATTTGAGAGATGAGATGCCAGGTTATGTGATGTGCTGATATATTATGAGACTAGATGAGAGGAAATGCAATCTTTTCAAAGAAGGGAAAATACACTTTATGCTCTTTACCTGGAACTTCATACCCTTGTGGTTGTTCAACATATACTTCCTCTTCAAGATAACCATTTTAGAATGCCAACTTGACATCCATTTGATGAACATGCCATTTGTTTTTTGCAACAATGGCCAAAATTGTTCTGACTGTATCCATTCGTGCAACAGGTGCAAACGTTTCATTGAAGTCGATGTCGAGTTGTTTTGTGAACCCTCTTGCTACCATTCTTGCTTTGTGCTTTTGCACATTCCCATCAGCATATTGCTTTGTCTTGTAAATCCATTTGACACTGATTACATATTTGTCTGTTGGTACATCAACCAGTTCCCCTGTCTGGTTTTTCTCAATGCATTCTATTTCTTCATCCATGGCTTGTGCCCACACTTCTTCTTCAACAGCTTCTTCAAATGTTAGTGGATCATATATAGGGGAAAATAATGCAAAGAGAGAGAATGAATTTGGTGTACCAGCATCATATATCTCTCGCAAACTTCTTGTCTTCACCTGTTCTGTCGATGTCGACCTTGACCAAATGCTTGATGGAGTCTACTCTCCTCTTGGTGTACTTGTCGGTGTAGCTTGAGCTGCTGCTTGTGTCGATGGTCCTTGTGCTAAACCATGTCTTGGTGTCATGGGGGTTGACGGTGCTGCAACCAGTTGATTTACATGTGGTGTTTGAACCACTTCCTCTTCCATATCATCATTTTCGACGTTCGACACAATGTTGACATTTATGTCGAGTTTTCAATCCCATGATTGATTCTCGACAAATTGAACATATCGATTGATTATAACTTTCCTTACAATATGGTCATACAACTTGTATGCTTTTGTGTCTTCTGAATAGCTGAAAAAAATACATTTTTGTCCCTTCTTGTCTAGCTTCCTTCTCAACTCATCTGGAACATGAGCATATGCAAAACAACCAAAAAATTTTAAATGAGAAACACTATGATTCATACATGTCCATGCTTCATGGGGAAATTTCTTCTTCACACTCGTTGTCGAACACCGGTTCATAATGTATATGGTAGTTGCGACTGCTTCACCCCAATATTCATTTGGAAAATGATTGGTTGTCAACATGTTGTGTGTCATCTCCATGATGATTCTATTCTTTCTTTCGGCTATACCATTTTGCTAAGGTGTATACCGTGCAGTGAATTGTTTCTGTATGCCATTGGTCTTGCAAAAATTCAGAAATTCATTTGAAATATATTCACCTCCTCTATCGGTCCTTAAGATCTTGATGCAGTGACCACTCTAGTTCTCCACGAGTGCCTTAAATTGCTGAAAATAACTAAATGCATCAGATTTATGTTTCAAAAAATATACCCATGTTTTTCTTGAGTAGTCATCAATCAAAGTTAGGAAATAATTGCAGCCACCAATGGATGATGTCTACATTGGACCACAAATATCAGAGTGCACAATTTCAAGTGGTGTGTGTGCTCTATAAGACTTTCCGACTGGAAAAGTCTCTCTGTGTTGCTTGCCAAAAATGTAGCCTTCACAAACCCTCTATGGTTTGTCGATCAATGGTAATCCCTTCACCATATTCTTTGTGTGCAGTAACTTCAGCCCACCAAAATTCAGATGTCCAAATCTGAAATGCCACAACTAAGATTCATCCTCAACTTCTGTCTAAAATGCAGCTTGCAAATTAGTGCTGGAATTTTCTCTCTTGTCGAGGAGCTTGGTTGTTTTTTCACTTTCTGCCTTGAATGCAGCTCCTGTGTTTTCCTTCCCTTTTATGTCGAGAACTATATTCAATGGAAACAAGTGGTTTCTTGTCATTGACACTTTTGCTATTAGCTGGTCGTTTGGACGCTTGTCTTTGATCACACAGTGTTCATTTTCCATGTAGACTCTGTAGCCTTTTTATAACAACTGTCCAATGCTTAACAAATTATGTTTCAGACCTTTGACATGATAGATATCAGGTATATACTTACTCTCCCCCTGTTTGGTTAGAATATCAATAGTTTCTTTTCCTAAGACACTAACTTGGACATTGTTTCCAAGTGTAACATTAGTTTTAACTGAATTGTCTAGACTGGAAAATAGATTTAAATTACGAGTCATATGGTTTTTGCATCCTAAATATAAGTACCATATGTCATGTGGAGTTTCTTGAACAGCATTGCATTCGGCTGGAGATGTTGATGCCATTAACATTGCACTTGTCGAAGTGTTGGTGTTGGTCGACTGACTTGGGATTTGCCTTCCTTGGTCATATTGTTTCTTCCTGCATTCATATGCATAATGACCAAACTTCTTACAGTAATGACATTGAAATTTTGATTTATCAAACCTCTGGCCACTTGGCTAACTTGGTTCTGATTATCTCCTCTGCCATTGACATTTGCAGGATCATCAAAACCCCAAATTTTCACAAAAATTTAAAATTTTGAGATAACAATAAATGCTAAAACCTACGGTTTACTAACAGCTAATGGTTTGCAATAAAAGAAGCAGTCAAGTAATTAGTTTCACTAAATATTAATTATATTAACTCAACAATTCATTTTATTTTGTAACAATAATAAAATCTTCTTGCGTGCTATTTTACTTCAGTTTACCGATGAGTCTTTTCATGTCAAGTAGGTGGAATCTAAATTTTGAATTCGGGGCTTACTTAGCAATCGTGCTAACGCAAATGAATACTGATTCTTACATGTTTACAGGTATGATTGTTCGAGTACGTATTAAAAGTTCTTTAAAGTATCAGCAGTATTTCAATTGCAATTAAAAAGCTTAGTAATTAAGCTACTAAACTCTAAACAACTTCTGTAAGGTAAAACCATTTGGCTTCCTTCAGTTTTTCTCGTAATTATGTTCAGAAGTAAGTAATGACAGTAAGATATGTTTGTGACTTTAAGCATTAAAATATGAGTTGAAAAGTATTTCTACTTTGGTCTATTTAATTTGTAATGTTATAATGATTGTTTTTGTCGGTATTTATGCAATAGTCAATTATCTTGTCTGTGTGAAAATTGACTCACATTTTGCTTCTGTAAGATAACTTATAGCCCGATAATCTTTTGACAGTATAACCTCGATTGTACAAACTGAAAACCATCATGCCTTCCTACATACGATCATGGTTTGCCTATAATTTAATTTCATGTCGACCCTATGGTTCTAATATATTTGTGGGTTAATAGGATCATTCCTATTCTAGTTATCTTCTTTAGTTATATAATTACTTAACTACCAATTTGATCTGGTGAATCATTAGTAATCTTCAAGTTAAGTCATAACCATAATCCATCAAAGTATTATCGCTATGAACTATGCAACAAAATTTCATAATAGGGTTCATACAATAAGTTTTGTATCACTTCTAAGTTCTGTTACTATTTGAGTTATTAGTTTATGTAAGTCTTATAGACATGCATGAATCTATGTGTTTGATAGACATTGAGTCTATAATTAATTTGTGATCATAAACGTATTTAAACTAGAGTTTATAATCCTCTCCACTATTGCATTATGCCATTCATAAAAATTATGACTTGTAATGTTGTTATTACAAAAGATTTACTATGTATAAACTATAGTTTATCTTTTGTTACAAGGAAAAACTATAGTTGTTTATTATTTAACATGAACTTTCCCATATACACATTTGATCTCTTAACTATAGTGAATACCTAAAACATTTATCTATATCTATAAGGAATACGTGAATTATTTGATTTCTATCAATTAATAAAACAATGTTTAGAGGAAAGATATGTAACTATATAAACTGCAATTGCAATGTTGTAATAGAATAACATAAGGTTCATAGTGGATTTAGTCTTATGCACGAATGGTTATTGGGTTTTAATGAAGGTTTAAACGTGGCATTCCAATGATAGGTCAACGTAACCCAATCGTTGATATTTCATCACTACACTAGCAAATGAAATGGTGCATGTTAATATCGAAATGCATGGAAAATTATTGGTTTAATAATATAGTTTACTCCACGCTCCAATGATTCAATAATTGGATTTACGTTTATGCAGGAACTAAAGAACATGACCCTCTTGCATGGTTTGATTTGTTGGCTACGTGGTCGTCTCCTGATCAAGCGTCGAGGATATAAAACATTGTTGTAAACCTAACCCTGATCATTCTTTCCCGTAGTTTTCGCTGGCCCTAGAGGCTGCTCTGCTTGGATTCTATGGAGGTCATCGGTCCTCCTTGCGCTGGTTGTCTTATGCCTTGCTTCAATACTACATTTATCTCCAGTGTGTGGTTTTGACATGGTTTTGGGTTTTGAATGCCATTCTTAGTGGCTAGATTCTCCCTCTGCAACTAGTGGAGATTTTCGGTACCCTTGGCTCAGTGTTTGTGCAGTCTCCCATTCGCAGTCTTCGTGGCTTAGTGTTTGCTTTAGTTTCCTTCTTCTGTTCTCATAGCATGCCGTTACATGAGGGTTACATTTGTAGGCTGCTGGATTTTAAAGAAAAATCAAAGCCTATAGGTGACAGTGCTCCTACCATACTGTTCGTCGATTTCCTTAACAACTAAGATAATAAATTTAGAGTTTATTTCCTTTGCTGTGAATTCCTTGCAATTACTGTGGTTTAAATTTGTACTTGCAAACTCACAGTGGTATTTTACACTACTTGCATGTGCTCGCTACTATATACTTTCATGGTGGTAGATAGTAACCAGTCAACAATGAATGTTGTGGCTCGTGATTTGTTTTCAGGTAAGCCCCGTGGTCCATGTGTTGGGTTTTCACCCTACTTGCATCACGATGGTCAATGGAATCACCCAGGGTTTGAAAAAACACTCCTTCGACTCACCATGAGTTGTATAGTTTGATTTACAGGTTGTTTGTAGGTTTACCCAGTTTCGAACCCTAACTAGTTGATGGGAGACTTGGTTTAACTGAGCAGTGTATTTAGTTTGATGATAGCTTACGGCCTCTTTAAAATAGTAGTTTTGTGAACACAGTTTGGTCTTTTAGACTTGGTTTAGTTTATCAGTTGTTTATTGATATACTCGGTGTAATATGAAGCTTTATACTTTGTATGAATACTTTGTAAGGGTTTATAAATAAAGTTTTGAGACTGAAACTTACGGCCCTAACTTAATTCTTGCTTAATTTTTGTTTAGGGTTATGAATTAGGGTTTAACCTGTAAAAACTCTCGTTTCGATATAATTTTCCTAATTATAATAATTACAGTCTTTTTATTTGTCCTTAAAGCACCGTGAGTAACTTATATTATCTTGGTTATTAATGGTTACATAATTTATGTAAATTTGGTTTATTACTTTACTGTTTTGGTACTTGTAAATGTAATAATTTTAAGGGTTTTAACCGTGACATTTATTTCTATAGATACATGCTGTTAGTAAAAGAAAAGGCACAGTTTCTTTTATCAATACATTTTGTACATGTTGATCAGTAATGTATTTCATTTCTGTGTATAAATTTTTAGTTGGTTCTTTTTAAAAGAACTAACTTATGTTTAACCTAGGTTACTAAAATATATAAAAATACAGATAGTTTATGCTCAGATTATGAGCTAGGGTTTATCCTATTTAACTCTTATTAAGTAATAATTTCTGTATTGTTATTTTGTTACTTTGTTACTGTCACAAGATTTTCTTCAGTTTGTTTACAAGAATTATAAATTTATAAACAATATTGTTTTATTGTTAATAAAAAGATTATTTGTATTAATAACATTATTATCTATGAATAATTTATTCTCTTAAGTTTATGTTGGTATTTATATATATATTATTAAATAAGACTGTGAACAGTCTATAATAGTTTAATTTATTTGATAAAAAAAATTTGTTTACTTGTGAAAGAAATGAGAACTTTCTTAGTGTCAATACTCCTTACATCTAATTTGTCTGTAAATGTATAAGGATAGTTCTTTACTAAAAATACTTTATGCTTAAGTTACTACTGTCTGTTTATTATTTTAATTCTTATTTAGAGTTCAGACAGTTGCAGGTAAATTAGTTAATACTATTGGAAAGAAATAAACTAACTGATTTATATTTACATCTTTACTTAACATAAATAATAATCATTCAACTAACAATTCTATTTCTTCTGTTCTAGTGTAGAAGTATAGTTTATAAAAGTAGATACTTTGTAGAAGAATAAATTACATACTTGAAGATACTACTGTTAGTAAATAATATGATTCTGTTTCTTTTCTGATATTCTAAATACACACTGTAATTCTAACAACAACTCTAGGAAACAGATAGTATTCTTTCTGGAAAAACAACTATCTACTGAAAGAAAATATTTCAATACTCTGAAAAACATAAGTACTCTATTCATTTCATATTCCTATCATACTGCATTCATTTAAACACACTACCTGTGCTAGAGTATGATCTGGATTACTCCAGATGGGGAAAAACACGGGTAGGATTTATTTTCCATCAAAGAATAGATTCAACATTAAAACAACTAAGAGATTTCAAATTTAACAGTTTACATCATAACATATAATCATTCATTATTTGTTCACACACAGATATAAACTTTAACACAGAAATTAAAAGACAGTGGAACCTGTTCTTAAAGCGGGATGACAACAGCGTTGAGAGGCCATTCCTCCCTACCAACTCCTTAAGAGCACTCAAACAGCGACTTCTTAGGACCCCCAAGCCTATTCTGGTCTCCTTGGATGGAACTAGGTGGAGCAATCAACAACGTACTAGTCCAAGACTCAATACCAACTCTACACACTGCAGCAAGATCTTTCAGCTCGAAAGCTATACTAGATCACTTTCCTGCGGTTTACCCCTCAAATACCTTCCTCAAAAATTCCCTTCCCAATGATTCTTCTCCTGGAATGAGCAGCCTCAGCTCTCTTCAATGGGTACTTTTATTAAGATTCCCTAGGTATTTTTGGGTTAGTTGTCATTAATTGAGCCACCTACTCTGATCCCACTTTCTTGGGGGATCATGATCCCAAATGTAGGGAGGTTGCCACCTACAACATAGGAAGTGTTTGAGAATGCTGCCACTTGTCGATTTGCTCTCCACCTAGTTTCCTCCACCAACTTGACCAGTAACACTCTTTTTAACAGCTCTCCCAAGCTGCTGTCTCCACTTTTATTTATTTAAAAATTAAATATTCAAAATTACATTCCACATCCTTGACTCTGCTGAGTCATCAGTTACAACTTAGCATTAAATTTAACATAATGTCTTGAAATAAAATCAAAATAAGATAATAGTATTTTGCAAAATTGGGGCATGTGACATACTTCTGCCTCGTCCTCCTCTTGAAGAACTTCTTCCTCTGCTTCTAAAGTTGTTTCTTCTCCAACCTCTACCATGGCTTATGGATGACTGTGCTGCAAATGCACCTTCCAATGATGTCTTTGTTCTGCTGAGTCTGTGTTCATGATTGATGAGTGAAGCTTGCAACTCGTCAATGGAAAATGTCGTCGTGTGTGTGTGTTCCTCTAAGGTCACAACCAAGTTTTCAAATCTCGGGGGAAGACTTCTGAGAATTTTTTCAATAACCCTTTGGTCTGTTATGGCTTCTCCATGAGATTTCAGTTGGTTTATCAACCCAACAACTCTGGTGTAGAATGTGTCTACATTCTCTCAATCTTTCATGGAAAGAGATTCAAAATCTCTTCTCAAAATATGCATCTTGGATGTATTTACCTTATCCAAACCTTGATAGGCAGTCTCCAATGTATCCCATGCTTCCTTAGCATTAGTTTTTGCTGCTATTCTTGGGATTATGCTTTCATGCATTGTTTGATGTATAAAAAAATAGTTTTTCCATATTTCTTCCTCTGTTCTCTCAAGACATCTTTCTCAACCTGTGTTAGATTGTTGATATGTTGTCATGTCTGTTGGTTCTACATAACCATGCTGGACTATCTCCCAGACATCTTGACCTCTGAATAAAGCCTTCATTATTAAAGATCAATATCCATAATTCTTTCCTGTAAAGATTGGAGTTTGCAATGAACCACAAGTGGAAGCCATTTTTAATTTTTTAATTAACTTTCCTTAGAAAATTAAATTCCACCTTTTAGGACAAGATTTATTTCCTAAATCTTAGGCTGATATAAACCTTGCTCTGATATGAAACCTTGTTGTGATGTGAACCTTGCTCTGATACAAGTTAGCCAAAATCAAGCCGAATAAACTTGAGTTTAGGGCTCAGTCGATATTAAAATTTAATTTTCACTTTTCACGTCGGCCTCTTTTTCTTTTTCACTTGTCGGGTGAAACTTATCTATCTTTCAACTAGACAAATTTATAAATTTTAGTCGGTCTTTCCACTCGACTAAATTTACTTCGACTTACTTGTCGGTTCTACCGACTGATTTTACCTCGACCACTTGTCAGTTCTAAGTCGGCTGACTTCTTCGAATTCTAAGTCGGCTCACCTCTTCGACCACTCAAGTGTCCGTTGACTCAACCGACCTTTCAATTCATTTCACTTTGGTCGAAATCTACAGAGTATTTTTCTTAGTCTAAGAGACGTGAGAAACTACAAATGCTTTTCACCTGTGAGTAAGATAGAGTAAAATAGACACATTAACAAATCCAAATAACTTATAAAACATATGCCCAAATATGTAGGAAGACAAGTCAACCAATGTGCCGTAAAACCCTGGAACTTTCAGGGGTGAGGAATTTATGGGTTCTTTGATCTTTCACTTAACAGTAATTGTAAAAGACATTTACCCAAGTAAATCTGGAAATATGTGCGGCCAAATAATCATGCATTCAACCATAAACTATTTCATATATTTAACTATGCGGAGATAACAAAGTATTACAAACTTGTTGGTCTAGACTTGTCGACTCAGACTTGTCGGTCTAAACTTGTCAGTCTAGACTTGTCCTTTTACAGAGATTCAGTTCTTCGACTAAATCACATACGCTGAAGCTTGAGCTTCAACTTCTCTTTTCTCACCCTGAGTTCCTCTCTATTGTGTGTGTAAACTGATTTACAAATTTATTGTTCTATTTATAGGCAACCTGAAGATTGCTTCTACATGGGTAGACTGACTCACCATTAAAGAGTGTAATAACTATCTACCTAACAACTTAGCTTCAGAAATAAATTCGACTAGTTTACATTGCCGAATCGTAGACTCTTCCCTCTTATCAGACTGACAGACAAGATCTTGACTCTTACAGACTCTATGGTCAACCAACTCTGGAGACATAAAACTGATCCCTAAAGGTTTTAATGAAAATCTAATGTTCAAGAGAAGGTTATCCCTTCCTTGATGAACTTTGTAGACATAACTATTGGTTATGCCTCTATATACGATGCTAGTGGTGCTGGGTAAACTACTGCCATCGATGCTGCTTCAACTACTGAATACACTGCTAAGTAATCAGCTTAATCTACTGGGTCATCAGCTTCCCATGTTACTTGTGCTCTACCCCTTATTTATTGCTAACAATATCCAAAGTATCACGTATTCAGTCTATTAGTGCTGCAGTCAACGGATCTCTTCCAGTCGTGGCTCAAATATGTATCACTGGTTCACTGCCCTTATAGCTTCAAATAGTCAGAATCATGTTTATCTCTGCATACAAATCGTGCTAGTGCACATGAGGAACTTACACATTAAGTCGTTCCTTAGTGGACTCGTGCCAAACTTTAGGAAACTCCGCAATGCTTAGATATTTTAGGAGACATTTGGACAAGCTATAACACATGCATGCTATGAAATCCAAGGCAACGATACCCTTACCTCCTAGGTTGAATGCTGTAGAGTTTTCCCTCATGCAAGAGTAAAACTTGAACTAGAGAGGCAGATTGCAGAGATCCATCCTCCAGCTGCGCTCCACGCTGTTTCTCCCTTTTCCCTACACGCCCCCCTTTCTCCTCCAGCGCTCTCCTTAAAATATCCCTCTATACTTTCCAAAAGATGCCGAATAACTAGTCAACTATCCAGCTTTTTCTCTTTCAAGGATGAGTGGCCAAAAGGTCGTGCAGAGTCCTTAATAGGAAAAATCAATTCCCAAGATTTATTCCACGATTCTCTCCATGATTTTCTCTTACCGTTACAACTCGTCCTTAGTGGAAAGAGAATTTCTTCTTAGAGAAGAAATCGATATACCTCTCGAATACTTTTAGTTATCTCAATATTTTATATATAAATAAAATATATATATGCATGTGCCAACACCAAATACACATAGATTCTGTTTCATGGTGTGTATGTATAATGGCCCTTTTTCCTTATATATGTATATATATATATATATATAACATAATCCTTATGCATAAATATTTTTATTTCTTCCTTATAAAAATACTTTAATATGTTCTTGGAATAATATATATATATATATATATATATATATAATATCAATGTCTTTTGTTCTTTTTATGATATACTTCATATCACAATACTCTGTTTCTTTATAACAGCTTAAGTCTATCATAGATAGTCTTCATAAACTTACAAGAAAATGACTTAATCCATCTTCATTAAGTCTAGAAGGAATTAATCCATCCCTTGGACCTTATAATACTAATAATCCATGTCTTCTTTTATAAGATGAATTTATGTCTAAAGGGCTTAATTCTTCATGTCTCTTATCCATTTTTGCTTATAGATGGGTATTAAATATTTGTCTCTCTCTTTTTCTTTTTTTTTTAAAGATTTAGTTTATCATTTTCTTGTATTATATGGAGCCTTTTACTCCTATAAGGTTCTTCTATATGAAATGCCTTTCATATATATATATATATATATATAACTTAGTGGAAAGGTATGTTTTCCATTTAATCATTAACAAGTTATGCCATGGTGCTATCCTGTCTCTCTCTAAGTTATATTTTTTATTTTATTTATTTATTTTTTAATGGGACTATGAACTATTGTCCCGAGACATGTACCTCCTTAGGTTGTTTTCTTCTCGTCTTAAATATTTGTACTTAACCCTTATGTTGATGCTAAGAACGAGTGTGACTCCGTCTATGGAGGATTTGCCCAAGGTTTCCTCATCCTTTACCCATCTGTTTAGTTTTCTGTCGTCAAGTGGCAGCAATCTATTAAGTCTTTTTGACCTACAGAATTAAGGAATTAAATCCCCCAACTCATGAGGTTTTACTGATGGGGCCTTGGCCTTGAGCTCCACACCAGAAAACATTTACAATAAAATATTAAAATTTTTACAACACTTAGGGCATACAAGAGGGGCATTACACCCTCCCCCCTTTAAAAATAACACCGTCCTTGGTGTTTTCCATTTGTCTTCACCTTTGGGTCATCATTCTTGCTTCGTATCTTTCTGTTTCAGTCGTTGTAGATCCTTCCTAATCTTGGTCATTTGTTGTCCATCAGAACCTACAGTTTTCCTGCGACAAGTTCAGGCCTAGCACAATTTTATTTAGTGCATCATGTACAGAATCATAATTTAACTTAAGCAAAATCCATAGATCATTTTGCATCGTAATAATCTTTAATTTTCTAGTTTTGCATTGTAACCATCTACAATTTTCTAGTGTTCATTGGTGCCATAATGTAATGTCATATGCATTTATCCAATCTTCTAAGTTAGGATTTCTTTACTTAACTATTCCTAAATTCCATTCCTAAATTGCTTTTGATTTGCTATTTTTTTTTTCATAAGGTTGCACTTTCCATTACTTTATTTTCAAGTCATAAGTTTATTGTTTACTTATTACTTATTTACAACCTTATAGTTTAATAATTTCTTTTGTTTCTCCAGGTGATATCAAGGGTGCCATGATCGTCTTCATGCCCTTCAAATATCCCACATTCCGTGGTGGGGAGTTAGTGCGATGGCTGAGACCACGTTAACTCAGTCCAATCCACGCTGTAGGGAGACTCATGGTTACTGAGGAATAAGGCCAACACCTTATTGCGCGCCCCTCAGTTAATCCTCGTGAGTGACCGAGTCCGCGGCCTACCATCACGGAAACATGCCTCTTGCAGGTAAAAGTCTCTCTCGCTTTTCAACCTACCACATGGAAAATATGTGCTAACCATACCGGTACGGAAGAAAGTACCCAAGCACGATCAAAGTGTGCAGAATCACTAAGGGCCTCCCAACCCTGTTCACACCTGATGAACCAAACTCTCTACAGTCACCATCCACCTCTCCATTCTCTCATCCGTCCAACATTAGGGTAAAAACTCCCTTTATCCAAACCCTACCCTTTCATTTATATCGTTCTTTTTGAGATTTATGCATAATGCAAAATTATTATTTTTATTTATTCTTATTTTGGATTCATTTTTGTTTTTATTTCAACAGATCTTTTGTCATATGCATTTATGTAATGTCATAATATCAGTGAGGCCTGGAAGGTTAGTATGTAAACATCATCTGCAAAACTCGACATTCGTCAATTATATTATGTGAAAACAACACCCATACTTAACCTCATTATTTGCGGTAGTAATCATTTTTTTTTTATCAGTCAATTTCGACCGATAGTGTTCTGGGCACATCTTGCCAGGTTAGAATATAACATTATACAGCTATCATCAATCTTACTTACTTTCATTATCCATATCTTTAGATAATAACCTCTTAAAAAAATGCCAAATATCAGTACAAACCAAGCAACAACAATGCTATGAAATTCTCAATGGGTTTAATCACAAGATTACTAACAATATCCTTCCATCCAACACTAGAATCCATTCTAGGGTTGTTACTAGGCTCTACCAATAGACATAATAAGTATTCATTCCAACAATTAGTCTATTCGGCTAGCCAAAATTAAAATACCATCCATGAGCTAATCTAACATAAGGTAGTTTGAACTCTAGTCCAAGCACAAGGAACCATCTCTAGAACATTTCACCAATAGGAGCATGCTTCTATTTATTTAACAATTATGAAGTTGGTATTTTGTAGCCATATGAGACTTTTAGGTATGTACATATCATTCATTAAAATCTAGACATCATTCGCCAACCTTTCCTTTTAAGGATTTCAACACTCATTCCAGCATTATCATGAGCATAAGGAGATGGTGTTTAACTTGTACTGAAATTTGTTACTTTAGTGAACAAGCAAATAGGTTTAAAATACAGAACTTCTTTTCTTTTATTAATGGACTTAACCATAAAATCATTATCACCTTTCAATCCTTCATTTTTCTATCAGGTCAAGAAACGTGTCAAACCTTCTTTAAGCATTTAATAAGTGTTAAGAGAAAACTCATCATTAGTCAGATTGGAATTAGTATAATTTCTAGCCATCAACTACCATTAACAAATTCAGACTTGACGCCTATGTAATCGATTTAAGTTTGGAAGCCCAAATAAGGGTTTTCAATTTAAATATTCAACCAACAAGGGTCGGCAATCCAAAATGTTATCCACCAACTTTCAATAGACTCAAATGTGAAGTGAATGATGCTAATGTTAAGCAAACAGTTGGTTGGAGGACTGACGAGATTCACTTTCAATATTCATATATCCTAGATGATAGCAATTTTTAACAGTGTTAATGTCTAAAAAGATTACACAAGGAACAAGACTTTCATGGTAAGATAAGTCTATATATTTTTTTTTATGTGAGGCAAGGTTTTTATCAATCCAACCAAAAGTTACGATCAGTAGATCAAGTAACCAATGTTCGTGTGAGTAGCAGAATCCATGATACTTACATTTTGGTTGTTCATCAAATTATTTTAACTAGAATATTAGGATTGTAGAATAATTGTAATTCAGAACAGCAGCGAATGTGACTCTTTAAGTCCGTAGATAACTAGGTAACTCTTTATTGCTACTTTTAACAACAGTAATTACTGAGTGTTACACTGTAACCTATCACAATCCACATGGAACTCTAAGAATTATACATTACGTCATTAACAATAATTTAACTCCCACATTATTATTATGGTAGAAGGTACTTTCACCCACCAGGAGCATGTCCTATATCTTACCAGAAATTTAATTGTGCAGTTTAAATTAAAGACCAAACAATCGTATAACTCTTTTTGAAAGAAAATCAAGGAAATGACCAGATACATTGTACTTACACCGTCGGCTTAATCTAGAAATGGAAAACAATGACCACCCTTTGTGATCTGAGAAGAGGTTCCTCCTTCTCCTGCACAACTACAAGGTCAATAAGCATTTGTGTTTGGTATAATTTAAAGGTACCTGGATTGGCGAATCAATGTGAACTTGTTGTTTTTCTGTTATCATAGAGTAAAAAAACTCAATCGTTAGTTAAAACGAAATATACGGAAGCATTTTAAGCCCAGTAGGCCCGAGCTTTCAAGCTCACTCTGATACCATATGACGCGTCCCCCTGGTACCTCAATGCCTTTATGGCTGGAAAGGGGGTAAATTTTTTTTGTTCGCTATTACTACAAAATGAGTTAATCATGTTAGTGGCAGACTTCTCGTGCTATTTGAATGAAAACAAGTGCAACCAATTTGGTAAGTGTCAAAACTAAATGCATGGTAACATAATTATTTGACAATTTACATCTATCCTTCTTTTGGAAATCAACCTGCAATTTGTATCCAACTCACTAATACCTTTCAAGTATCATACCTTTAAATTGTAAGCCTGGAAAGTACACCAATAATCATTTATCGTGCACCTATACCATTAGGCACAAGAGCATGCACAAACCATAAAGCACAACAAATGCGTGCACATATAATAACAAAATTATGAACAAGAGCATACACAAACATAAAGCACAACAACAGTGAGACACCAGTATATACGTGGTTCACCTCGTTCACGAGGCTACGTCCACAAAGTTTGTTAGTCTTTTTATTTTGTATTGGAGTGAATAATTTATAAAGGGGTGGCACAACCATTGCCATCTTTCCTCACTTCAAATATCTTCGTAGAGAGATGGTTTTAGAATCACCAGTTTTTCCTCTTTTCATAGTTCATCAGTAGATCTTTTTAAACCATAACCTTCAAGTACCAAGTCCGTCGGTGCCTTCGAATGTTGTACTTATACCCAATCTTTAATGATTTATAAGCTCATAGGTGAATAAGCACAACTACATAACCTTCAAACAGCTGCTACTACTATTTAATAGTTAACGGTTTCATACTTCAACGGTTCCATACTTACATATTCCATGGTTTCCAATAAAATATTTACTCATATGCTGCAAACTTAGCCAACTAGATATCAGTTTCATACAGCACTATCACCCAACAATGCATACAAAATATAATTACATCGATTTACTCATATACTGCAAATATAAGTTTCATACAGCACTATCACCTAACAATGCATACAAAATATAATCATATCGATTTACTCATATGCTGCAAATATAAGTTTCATACAGCACTATCACCCAACAATGCATACAAATATAATTATATTGATTTACTCATATGCTGCAAATATAAGTTTCATACAGCACTATCACCCAACAATGCATACAAATATAATTATATCGATTTACTCATATGCTGCAAACTTAACCAACTAGATATAATTTTCATACAGCACTATCACCCAACAATGCATACAAAATATAATTACATCGATTTACTCATATGCTACAAATATGAGTTTCATACAACACTATCACCCAACAATGCATACAAATATAATTATATCGATTTACTCATATGCTGCAAACTTAACCAACTAGATATAATTTTCATACAGCACTATCACCCAAGAATGCATACAAAATATAATTATATCGATTTACTCATATGCTGCAAATATAAGTTTTATACAACACTATCACCCAACAATGCATACAAATATAATTATATCGATTTACTCATATGCTGCAAATATAAGTTTCATACAACACTATCACCCAACAATGCATACAAATATAATTATATCGATTTACTCATATGCTGCAAATATAAGTTTCATAGAACACTATCACCCAACAATGCATACAAATATAATTATATCAATTTACTCATATGCTGCAAACTTAACCAACTAGATATAATTTTCATACAGCACTATCACCCAACAATGCATACAAAATATAATTATATACTCCACTCCCCAATACCCATGTTGTGTATTGTCTTACGGTATTTTGAAATAGAAATCCCTCTATAGTTTCCAAGGCAAACATACATTCCAGATTATACAATTCATACCACACTATCACACAACAATGCATACAAATATAATTATATCGTGACGGTAGTGAGGTTTTACTAGTAGCGTATATACTTCCATTTGACACGTAAAGGGACAAGTAACCCAGTACCTTCTGGTTCGAAAACTACAACCCTGAAATCGTTATAGAGAGCCCCTCATATTGGGTAGGGGGGGCTTCATTCGACCGTAGCGTGGAAGCTACTACTCCACGCGTCATGAAACATGGAGGGGAAACAATGAAAACAAAAAAGCCTTCAAAGCGTACAAGAACAAAAGAGAAAATCCTAGGCGAAGTCTTTACAATAGATCTTAGTAGGTGACTCAGTACGCTTATGCTCAGAAATACAAATCTTTTCATGAAAATAATCTCCACAGGCATGCCGAGGTCGTTTTACCGCTTCTAACCAGTTTCACAAGTCCAAACGAAGACACACACAATAACAAAAATTAACGCAACTAGTAGGTTGACAGACTCGGCGGAAAACCCTTTCATAGAGTGTAAGATCCATGTTTATAGATCTGTTCACCAGATGGGAGACATTTGGACAGGCTATAACACATGCATGCTATGAAATCCAAGGCAACGATACCCTTACCTCCTAGGTTGAATGCTGTAGAGTTTTCCCTCATGCAAGTGTAAAACTTGAACCAGAGAGGCAGATTGCAGAGATCCATCCTCGAGCTGCACTCCACGCTGTTTCTCCCTTTTCCCTGCACGCCCCCCTTTCTCCTCTAGCGCTCTCCTTAAAATAGCCCTCTATACTTTCCAAAAGATGCCGAATAACTAGTCAACTATCCAGCTTTTTCTCTTTCAAGGACGAGTGGCCAAAAGGTCGTGCAGAGTCCTTAATAGGAAAAATCAATTCCCAAGATTTATTCCACGATTCTCTCCATGATTTTCTCCATGGAAAAAAATGTACCGTTACAACTCGTCCTTAGTGGAAAGAGAATATCTTCTTAGAGAAGAAATCGATATACCTCTCGAATACTTTTAGTTCTCTCAATATTTTATATATAAATAAAATATATATATGCATGTGCCAACACCAAATACACATAGATTATGTTTCATGGTTTGTATGTATAATGGCCCTTTTTCCTTATATATGTATATATATATAACATAATCCTTATGCATAAATATTTTTATTTCTTCCTTATAAAAATACTTTAAGA
>LPNX011071557.1:45630-76988 GCA_001517045.1 Pseudotsuga menziesii
AAATGACTTAATCCATCTTCATTAAGTCTAGAAGGAATTAGTCCATCCCTTGGACCTTATAATACTAATAATCCATGTCTTCTTATATAATATGAATTTATGTCTAAAGGCCTTAATTCTTCATGTCTCTTATCTCTTTTTGCTTATAGATGGGTATTAAATATTTGTCTCTTTTTATTTTTTTTTTATTTTTAAAGATTTAGTTTATCATTTTCTTGTATTATATGGAGCCTTTTACTCCTATAAGGTTCTTCTATACGAAACTCCTTTCATATATATATATATATATATAAAACTTAGTGAAAAGGTATGTTTTACATTTAATCATTAACAGGTTATGCCATGGTGCTATCCTGTCTCTCTCTAAGTTATATTTTTTATTTTATTTATTTATTTTTTAATGGGACTATGAATTATTTTCCCGAGACATGTATCTCCTTAGGTTGTTTTCTTCTCGTCTTAAATATTTGTACTTAACCCTTACATTGATGCTAAGAATGAGTGCGACTCCGTCTATGGAGGCTTTCCCCAAGGTTTCCTCATCCTTTACCCGTCTGTTTAGTTTTCTGTCGTCAAGTGGCAGCAATCTATTAAGTATCCTTGACCTACAGAATTAAGGAAGTAAATCCTCCAACTCATGAGGTTTTACTGATGGGGCCTTGGCCTTGAGCTCCACACCAGAAAATATTTACAATAAAATATTAAAATTTTTACAACACCTAGGGCATACAAGAGGGGCATTACATAATAATTAATTTTTTTCTTTTTTATTGTTTTGTTAGGTAGGAACATTCCAACATCTTCTCCATATTAGGTTGTTTTTATGGGAGACATTTATTTTGAAGGATAATTAATTTTTTATTTTTTATGGATAACATTTACAAGAGGAAAGTTACATAACTTTACAAGATCTCCCCATGCTGGGATCTAAAGCTCAATGAAAAATGGATCCTCTTAAATATAATGAGGGTAATGGTTGGTTATAAAGAAAAATATAATATAATTTGTCTTCAATATTATTTAGCATAATGGATAATTATAAATAAATATGAATATGGTTGGTCTAAATATATGGTTATAAAGAAAAATAACACGATTGTCTTAGATATAAGAAAGGGGTAACGTACCCCCAAGAGTTAGCTCAATTGGTTGAGCACCGGTCGCTAGGCCTCTCGGTATAGAGGTCACGGGTTCAATCCTCATTGACGCTATTGGGGTTAGGCATGAAGTGTGCCGAAGGTGTGAGGCCCCTTCGGGTGGGCCCGCCTGATTTATTTCCATGGACGTAGCCCGTCGGTCAAGCCGACGCGTGAACCACATTGAAAAAAAAAAGAAAAAGAAAGGGGTAACACATGGGTATAAATAAATACAAATATGGCTAGTCTTAAATATGATGAGGGCAAGGGATAGTTATAAAGAAATATAATATGATAATGGTAATGGATGGTTATAAAGAAAATTATAACATGAATTGTTATAAATGTGACTAAAGAAGTGGATAGTTATAAATGAATATGAATAGTTATTTTTTTAAATAGGAGGGTAATGGATAGTTATAAAGAAATATAATACAAATTATCTTAAATATGCCAAAAAGTAATGGATGGTTATAAATAACTATGAATATAATTAGTCTTAAATATACAAATAATAAATATGAATATGATTCATGTTAAATATGGGTTACTCATTTATCTGCAAAAATTAAGGATTCAAATGCCTCTATTATAATTCCTCTTAAATATTAATATGGTTGTTTTAAGTATGATGAAGGTAATGGATTGTTGCACCTAGAGGACATAAATACAAAATATTAAATATTAAAAAATAAAAAAATATAAAATATAAAATATAAATTACATATCGACTTAAATAAAATAAAATAAAAAATGTAAACTAGTATAGATCCATTTTAAACTCACATCTATGAGGGATGCAAATGTTAAAAAAATGTACACCTCAAGAAATTCGATCCCTCTCGGTGCTTGATAGATCAGGGTTTAAAATGGGTCTATGCTAGTTATAAATAAATGTGAATATGATTCATTTTATGGTCTCCGTATTTGTGGATTATGTATGGTCAATTATAGTTTCTTCCAAAAAAAAATGGGGAGAAGTAACAACCTCTTGAAAATAAATGAAAACTAGCAACGACAAAATGTATTGGACTACTTAAAAGATTGGTTCAATAAGAAGGTTAAAATTAAAGAGTTGTCTCTCTTCATAATATGGAGCATTTGGAAAGCTCTTAATATGTATATATTTGAAGGTATCAAGCTTTATTTTTCATAATTGGGCATTAAAGTCACTTGTGCTTAAAGAGTACTTTAAAGAAAATGATCTCCGGTTTCCTACATGCTTGATTATTCCTCTCTTTGATGATTCTATTCTCATTGAATATTTTTATCGGGCGGAATCTAATGGTATATGGGGAATCATGAGGTTATTGAGCTGAGAGGTGCTTTCCAGCCCAATATGGGGGAGATGTTGTCATTGCGTCGAGAGCTGTTCTCCAGCCAAGTATGGGGGAGATGTTGTCACATTTGTACGTGACACTTTAATAAAATAATAATAAATTTATACCCAACATGTCAGCCTATACAAAATTAAAAGTCATGTCATTTTCATTCTAAATCTCTTATCCTTTGTATAAATAAAACAAAGGATATTGATATGAAATAAATAAATCATAATAATGACATGAAATAAATAAATAAATTTATTGACAACTACTCATGCAAATTACTTGCCCAACTATGAAAATGCTTTAATTGATGGTGGGT
The DNA here is from genome assembly GCA_001517045.1 of Pseudotsuga menziesii. NCBI lineage: Eukaryota > Viridiplantae > Streptophyta > Pinopsida > Pinales > Pinaceae > Pseudotsuga > Pseudotsuga menziesii. The sequence goes on from LPNX011071557.1 coordinate 48,414, forward strand.
TGCAAGAAACCATGACTACCTTGGGTGTTGAAAATATATAAATATTTGGTTATACCATTAGTTTAATTGAGGGTGGTTTTCCAGAAACCATGGGCTACCTTGGGTGTTGAAAATATGTAAATATTTGATTCTACCATTAGTTTAATTGGTGGCATTTACCATAAACCATTAACCATGGGCTGCCTGGGTATTCAAAATATATAAACTCAAAGTCAAATCCTCATTAAAAGCATATTTTATATTTTCATCTAAAGGCACATATATTAATAAATAAATAAAAAAAGGCAATAAATAAACCTTTCCTAAGGTATTGCACTGAAAAAAATTGTCAACCAAGGTTTGCACCTCGAGAAATTGATCCCTCTCTGCGCTTGATAGAGCCTAGGATTTGGATCTAGGCTCCATAAAAATCAAAGAAAATAAAAACATCCTACTACACATGGGAGTAGGAGATGGAACTAATACGAACACTAAAATGTTATCCCTTTGGAGATTGTTGTGGTTTTGCAAAACACAGGGGTCTCCTAATTAATTGGGCTAATGGAAAGGATAAGATTTAATGCTTATTCAATTACTGAAATGAAAACATAGATTGTTGTCTCTTATGAAGTGGTTATCTTCATTATATTTTTCTCATATTATAGGAATCTAAATAGTGAAGTTGATTATCTTTCAAAGACCTTTGTTGGGGAAATGGGAAATGGATGTTTCAATGGATGTTTCAATTCACTAAGAATGGATGTGGTTGTGGATAGGGGTATTCATTGCTTCTTATAGTTTAAGTAGACCCAGTTTTAAAAAATGGATGGGATTTCCCTCGGTATGGATTTGTGTCCATGTATGCAACATGTTTTTTATTTAAAGGAAGTATTCTGAAATACTTTTGCTAAAGGAGGTATTTTCGAGGAATTTATTGCGTTAGTTATGTATGTATGGAAGCCACAGAAAGATCACGAATGTTGTTTTGTTTGGACAATTTTCTAAAGAACTATTTCTGAATTAGTATATATGTAACTTTTATTCCCGATTTTCAATGAATAGAAAGTTACAGTTTTGTTCTCTTAAAAAAGTATGGATATGATTCATCTTAAATATTACGAAGTGGATTCCTATAAATAAAAGTTATTAATTGAATAAGAAGGTTTTCATCACTTTTTTTTATATAAGATGTTGTATTTCTTAGCGAAGCCTATATCATGTGGTTGGGAGCATTCGTTGTGATACTCCCCACTTAGGTTCAAGTTTAGCTTGTGACATGTTATGATGGACATTGGGGATACATTGATTGTTTATTTAATGTCAAGTGTATGTTCTTTCCATGGATGTATCCCATGACATCGATGAACCAAAATTAACAAAAAAAAATTGAGGAGGGCCCGAGTCTTGTTCCTATATTCTGAACATGCGAATAATTAGTGGAAATCTACAAATGATCTAAGGCCTTCAATGAGTCCCTATTGACAATAGAGGTGAATTAAAATGGAATGTCAAATTTGTCAGCAGATCAATTGATAGGGAAAGGAAATATAGTGGACAACGTGACGCACTCCAAGGGTTAGGATCTGTCCCATGTGGTATTGAAGGACTCTAATAGATGTGAGATATCTACTCATCCTAATGGATAGTAATGTGGCCTTCCATTTCTCAATAGATTTAATAACGATTAGGGAGATCCTCAAGTTATTGTCACTTTATTTTTCAAGTTCTTTGACATGTGGAAGGAAATTTTAGCATGGATTCGAAGTTCAAAACTTTGGGGTGAGGTTTTTTCAGATCTAGGGTTACATAAATGAGTTGATTGGTGGTGGAAGTTCCCATCTAGTAAAGAGAAAAAGAAGATGACAAATGATAGTTATAAAATTTCATGGAGGATTCATTTCATTAGTGGTGGGAAACGACATTCAAGTGGAACATATTGTTGGAGTTTTTGTTGTCAGGGGGAGACTGTTGGAGGATTTGCGATCATATGGAAAACATATCAAAGTGTGATATGGTTTTTATTTATGGAAACATAGTTCCAAGCATGATCCAGATGAATAGAGGACTCGAAAGAATCCATGGTTGATGGCACAACATAGATCCCAGAATGATCTAGATGAACAGAGGACTCAGAAGAATCCATGGCTTGTACAGAGATTCGACAGTTAATTCATGGCTTGTGCAGAGATCCGATGGTGAGGAATGAATCTACATAAGATATCAACGATCAAGAGAAAATCCGAAAAGTGTGAAACAATATATGATGAACAGATCTAATGGACAGGAATTGTCAAAACCCCAAATTTTCACAAAAATTTAAAATTTTGAGATAACAATAAATGCTAAAATCTGCGGTCTACTAATAGCTAATGGTTTGCAATAAAAGAACTATTCAAGTAATCAGTTTCACTAAATCTTAATTAAATTAACTCAACAGTTCATTTTTTTTGCAATAAGAATAAAGTCTTCTTGTGTGCTCTTGTACTTATGTTTAATGATGAGTCTTTTCATGTCAAGTAGGTGGAATCTATTTTTTGAATCCGGGGCTTACTTAGCAATTGTGCTAATGCAAAAGATTATTGATTCTTACAGGTTTACAGGTATGATCGAACGAGCATGTTTTAAAAATTCTTAAAGTATCTAGCATTGTTTTATTTGCAATTATAAAGCTTAGTAAATAAGCTGCTAAACTTTAAAGAGCTTCTGTGAGGCAAAACCATTTGGCTTCCTTCAAATTTTCTTGTAAAAAAGTTCAGAAGTAAGTAGCGATAGAAGAAAAAATATTTTTGCGACTCTAAGAATTAGAATCTCAGTTACAAGTACTTCTACTTTAGTCTATATAAATTGCAATGTTATGATGATTATTTTGTGAGCATTTGTACAATAATACATTGTCTTATCTTTGTAACGACTGTCCCACATTTTTCTTCTGCGAAATAACTTACAGCCTGCTAACCTTTCGACAGTATAAGTTCGATTGTGCAAGCTGAAAACCATAATGCCTTCCTACATGAGATCATTGTTTACCTACACTTTAATTTCATATTGAACCCTATGGTTCTAGTAATTTCTGGATTCAATAGGATCATTCCTATTTTAGTTATCTTGTATAATTTTATAACTCCTTTACCACCTACTAGACATGGTGAATCGAAAATAAGAACCAAGTTGGGTCAAAATCCAAAATCCATCAAAGTATTGTCACTTTGAACAATGTAATAGAATTTCATAATAGTGTTCTTACAATAAGTTTTGTCCACTTCAAAGTTATGTTACCATTTGAGTTATTAGTCCATATAAGTCTTATAGACATGCATAATCTATTTGTTTGATAGACATTCAGTCTATAAGTAGTTCATGATCATAAACACATTTAAATTTAGAGTTTATGATTCTCTAAACTATTACAATATACCATTTATAAAAGTTATGACTTGTAATGTTGTTATTACAAGAGATTTACTATGTATAAACTATAGTCCTTTTACAAGGAAAACTATAGTTGCTTATTGATTAGCATGAACTCTCCCATAAAAAATTTAATCTCTTATCTATAGTAAAGACATAAAACATTGATCTCTATCTATAAATAAGACATAAAATATTTGATTTCTATCTTATAATAAAGACAATGTTTAGAGAAAGAAATGCAATCGTCCAAATCGAAATTGTGATGTTATGATATAATAACATAAGGTTAGCAGTGAAAAGAGTTTAATGCATAAACAAAATCAGGCTTTTACCAAGGTTTAAAGTGTCACTATATGCTAGGTCAACGTAATCATACGTTAATATTCTATTACTAAACTAGCATATGATAAAGTGCATATTATAATCAATTTGCATGGCAATAATTGGGCCGATGATATAGTTTACTCCTCATTCCAATGATTAAATAATTGGATTTTGCTTTTTGCAGGAACTATAGGGAAAAACCCATTTGCATGGTTTCATTTGTTAACCACATGGTCGTCTCCTGACCAAGCGTGGGAGCTATAAAACACTACCGTAACCCTAACCCTTATCATTCTTCCCCGCAGATTGCGCTGGCCCTTGAGGGTGCTCTGCTTTGCTTCCATGGCGGTCATCGGTCCTCCTTGCTCCGATTGTCTTATGTCTTGGGTCAGTGTTGCATTTGTCACTAGTGTGTGGTTTTAAAATCCATTCTCAGTGGCTGGGTTCTAACTCTGCAAACCTGTGGATATTATCATTACCCTTGGCTTGTTGTTTGTGTAATGTTCCTTTCATCGTCCTCGTGGCTCATTGTCTACTCCAGTTTCTCTTACTGTCCTCATGGCTTGCTATTGCGTGAGGTTTTTATCTTGCAGGATATTTGAGTCTTCATTTTGCAAAGCCGGTAGGTGACAGTGCTTTGACGAGGCTGTTCATCGTTTCCATTGATAAGTAAATAATAGATTTAGAGTTCATTTTCTTTGTTGTAATGCTTAGCTATTGATGTGGTTTAAATAGGTATTTGTTAAATGACAGCATTCTTTTATACTGCTTGCACATGCTCACCACTGCATACCTTCATGGAGGAGAAAGTAAGCTGTCAACCAATGAATTCCGTGGCTCGTGGCTCAGTTTGGGTAAGCCCCGTGGTCCATATGTTGGGTTTTCACCCTAGTTGTAACAGGGTGGTCAATGGAATCACCTATGGTTTTGGGGAATCCTTCCTCAATTCACCACAAGTTAAAATAGTTTGATTTACAGGTTGTTTGTGGGTTTACCCAGTTTCAAACCCTCGCTAGTCGATGGGTAGACTCGGTTTAACTCAGAAATGTATTTAGTTTGATGTTAGGCTTTACGGCATGGTTAATTTAATAGTTTTGGTAAAGATAGTTCGGCCTTCAGGCTTGGTTTAGTTTATCAGATCTTTAAAGTTATACTCTGTGTAATTTCAGGGTTTTACCCTTCTTGACTCTAAATGAAGTTTTATACTCTTTTTAATTACTCTGTAAGGGTTTATAAATTAAGTTTTTAAGACTGATGCTTACAGTCATAATTTAATTCTTGCTTGTTTTTATTTAGAGTTATGAATTGGGGTTTATCCTGTGGAAACCCTCGTTTTGAAATAGATTATTCTAGTTTATAATAATTACAGTCTTTTTATTTGTCCTTAAAGGACTGTGAGTAAATTATATTAACGTGGTTATTAATGGTTACATAATTAAATAAATTTGGTTATTTACATCAATGTTTTGATAATTGTAATTGTAACAATTATAAGGGTTTTTAACCCTGTACTTCGCCTTCACAGGTACCCCCTATTTGTATAAAAAGAAACAATTTCTTTATAAGTACATTTTATATATGTTGATCAAAAATGTATTTCATTTCTGTGTATAATTTTAGTTGGTTCTTTAATAGTTTAAAAGAACTAAGTTATGGTTTAACCTAGGTTACTAATGTATATAAGTATACAGATAATTTATGCTCAGAAATATGAGCTAGGGTTTTTACCCATTTAACTTTTAAAGTAATAATTTATGTATTGTTATTTTGTTAATTCGATTATTGTCACAAGATTTCTTCAGTTTGTTTAAAAGAATTATTAATTTATAAACAATATTGTTTATTGTTAATAATAATATTATTTGTATTAATAATATTATTATCTATGAATTATTGTATTCTCTTAAGTTTATGTTTGCATTTATATATATTATTAAATAAGACTAAGAGTAGTCTATAATTATTGAGTTTATTTAATAAGATTATTTGTGTAAGCTTGGTGAAAGAAATAAGAACTTTGTTACCTGTCAATACTCCTTACATCTAATTTGTCTGTAAGTGTGTAAGGATAGTTCCGTATTAATAATACCTTATGCATAGGTTACTGCTGTCTTTTAGTTATTAATACTAAGAAAAAGAATAATGTAAGAGTTATCAAGTTCTTATTTAGAGTTCACATAGTTGCAAGTAAAATAGCTATTATTATTACGAAATGATATAAACTATCAGAATCATAACTACTTCCTTACTTAACATAAATAATAAGCATTTAATTGATATCTCTATTTCTTCTGTTTCAGTGTAGATGTATAGTTTATACAAGAAGAAACTATGTAAAGAATGAATTACATACTTGAATATACTGTTGTCAGTAAAATAATATGATTTTGTTCTTTTTTTATTATTCTTAATACACAGTCTTGTTCTAACAACAACCCTATGAAATAGATTAATATTCTTTCTGGGAAAACAACTATCTACTGAAAGAAAATATTTCAATACTCTGAAAAACATAAGTACTCTATTCATTCCAGATTCCTATCATACTTCATTCATTTTAAACACACTACCTGTGCTAGAGTATGATCTGGTTTACTCCAGATGGGGAAAAACACAGGTAGGATTATTTTTCATCAAAGAACAGATTCAGCATTTAAAACAACTAAGAGATTTCAAGCTAACAATTCACTACATAACATATAAATCATTCATTATTTGTTCATACATAGTTATAAACTTTAACACGGAAATTAAAAGATAGTAGAACCTGTTTTTAAAGTTGGATGACAACAGCGTTGGGAGGCCATTCCTCCCTACCAACTCTTGGAGAGCACTCAAACAATGACTTCTCAGGACCCCCTAGCCTGTTCCTGGTCTCCTTGGCTGGAACTAGGTGGAGAAAACAACAAATTACTAGTCTAATGACTCAGTACCAACTCTGCACTCTGCAGCAAGATCTTTCAGCATGGAAAGTTGTACTAGATCACTTCCTGCAGTTTACCCCTCAAACAACTTCCATAAATTTTCCCTTCCCCATGAATTCCTTGAAGTGCATTCACCTGAATGATTCTTCTCTTGGAATGAGTAGCCTCAGCTCTCTTCAATGGGATTTTTTATTAAGATTGCCTAGGTCTTTTTGGGTTAGTTGTCATTAATTGAGCCACCTGCTCTGATCCCACTTTCTTGGGGGATCATGACCCCAAATGTAGGGAGGTTTCCAACTGCAACATTGGAAGTGTTTGAGGATGCTGCCACTTGTCTATTTTCTCTCCACCTAGTCTCCTCCACCAACTTGACCAGTAACACTCTTTTTAACAGCTCTCCCAAGCTGTTGTCTCCACTTTTATTTATTTAAAATTAAAACATTCATAATTACATTCCACATCCTTGACTCTATTGAGTCATCAGTTACAACTTTAACATAAAATTTAACATAATGTCTTCGAATAAAATCAAATAAGATAATATTATTTTGCAAAATTGGGGCATGTGACATACACACCCCCTTAGAATATAACATCGTCCTCGATGTTATTTATTCTTCATCCTCCAAAGTCCCCTGGAATAGAATTGGATATGCATCTCTTATTTTACTTTCCAATTCTCAGGTGGCTTCCTCTGGACTAAGGTGCTTCCATTGCACCTTCACCTGTCCAATGGTGCGGTTTCGAAGTGTAATTTCCTCCCGAGGATACAGTCCGGTTCCACCATAAATTCTCCTTCTGGTTCCACCTTCTACTTCCACCATGGAAGTCTGATATTCACCTTGTCGGTTCTCCAAGGCTGCGTTGATTCTAGGCATGCTCCTTGCTAGTACCCCAACACTCATCTCCTCCTGTATAGTATGAATATTTCTAACAATATTCTTCCGGTTTGGACAGACTGAAGCATAGTGTGGTCCATTACACTCCCAGCACTTGGCAGGCTCTTTACGCTCAAAGTTCTTGGTAAAGTTTCCATGATTATTTGCAGTTTCCTTACCTTTAGAATTATTCTGATTGTTGGGTGTAGTGTTCCTATTTCCTTGGAAATTCTTGTTATTAGAATAGCTTTTGGCATTATTGTTCTTAAAATTTCTGTTAGGCACAAAATCCTTCTTTTTTTGTTCAAATTAATTATTATTTTTCTTAGCCTTCCAATTGGTCAAGCTTTCTTTCTTCCGATTCTACTCAAAACAAAATTTATCCTTTCTCATAGCTTCCTCCAGGGTCTTTGGGTTATCATATTCAATTCTATCTTTCATATGATAAGGTAGACAGCTAAGGAATCGTTGTACCTTTGGTTTCTCATATACAAGGTATGGTACATACCTAAGTAGACTTAAGAATTTGTTGTTCAGATCCTTCATTATCATTGAACCTAACTTCAGTTCATAAAACTCTTTAGCTCTCTCCTCATAATACTGCTCTGACAGGAATTTCTTTTTGAAATACCTCTTAAAGTTACTCCAGTTAACTTCTTTCTCTTTTATACCCTTAACTCTCTTCAAGTCCTGCCACCAAATGTCAGCCTTTCCTGAGAGGTTATATATAGCCATTCTAGCCTTTAACTGGTTAGAATACTTATATATTTGGAAGTACTTCTTCATCCCAGATAACCAGGATTCATCTTCCTCCCCCTTCTTAGTCTCTCCATTAAAAGTTGGTGGTTTTATCTTTTTGAATTCCCTAGAAATTTCCTCATAAGGTTTGTATTTCCTCTTTTTAGTGTACAGATTATCATCACTACTGTCACTAGTAGTATGGTAATTTTGTTGTTCACCAAACACTTCAGAAGACGAACTACTTTCAGTTTTTGTATGTTTCATATTTTTAGATTTTCGTTAATGACTAACATCTTCTGATTCTGACCTTCTACCTCTACCCTCAGTTTGAAACTTTTCAATTAGGATCTAATTCAGCTCTTCTTGAGCCCTCAGAATTCTTTCATTTTCTCACTTAACAGACTCCATTTCAATTTTTAAGTCTTTTCTAGTTTGTAACAACTCTGAGGAATTGGTAGTTAAATCCTCTGGTATAGGATCTCTTGGTAAATTTCCTGTTTCGGTAGCTGGAGACTCTTCCTGTGCATACTCTTCCAGCCTTTCCATACCTGCCTGTTAAACTTCAGAAAAACAATTCTATGTTGAATAAGATTTAAAATAAAATACGTCGGCACAATAATTTAATTTACTGCTTTATGAAAGCTAGTTTGGCTTCATAAAGGCCTAGTGTTTGAACCTTGTGCTCGGATACCACATGTCAAAACCCCAATTTTTCACAAAAATTTAAAATTTTGAGATAACAATAAATGCTAAAATCTGCGGTCTACTAACAGCTAATGGTTTGTAATAAAAGAAATAGTCAAGTAATCAGTTTCACTAAATATTAATTATATTAACTCAATAGTTCATTTTTTTTGTAATAAGAATAAAGTCTTCTTGCGTGCTGTTGTACTTCATTTTACTAATGAGTCTTTTCATGTCAAGTAGGTGGAATCTAACTTTTGAATCCGGGGCTTACTTAGAAATTGTGGTAATGCAGAAGATTACTAATTCTTACAGGTTTACAGGTATGATTGAACCAGCACATTTTAAAAATTCTTAAAGTATCCAGCATTATTTTATTTGCAATTATAAAGCTTAGTAAATAAGGTGCTAAACTTTAAACAGCTTCTGTGAGGTAAAACCATTTTCCTTCCTTCAATTTTTCTTGTAAAAAAGTTTAGAAGTAAGTAGCGACAAAAGAAAAAATATGTTTGCGACTCTAAGAATTAGAATCTCAGTTACAAGTACTTCTACTTTAGTCTATATAAATTGCAATGTTATGATGATTGTTTTGTCAGTATTTATACAATAATACATTATCTTATATGTGTAACGGATGTCCCACATTTTGCTTCTCTGAGATAACTTACACCCTGTTAACCTTTGGACATTATAAGTTCGATTGTGCAAACTGAAAACCATAATGCCTTCCTACATGAGATCATTGTTTGCCTACACTTTAATTTCATATCGAACCCTATTGTTCTAGTAATTTCTGGATTCAATAGGATCATTCCTATTCTAGTTATCTTGTATAATTTTATAACTCCTTTACTACCCACTAGACATGGTGAATCGAAAATAAGAACCAAGTTGAGTCATAATCCAAAATCCATCGTAGTATTGTCACTTTGAACAATGTAATAGAATTTCATAATAGTGTTCTTACAATAAGTTTTGTCCACTTCAAAATTCTATTACCATTTGAGTTATTAGTCCATATAAGTCTTATAGACATGCATAATCTATTTGTTTGATAGACATTCAGTCTATAAGTAGTTCATGATCATAAACACATTTAAATTTAGAGTTTATGATTCTCTAAACTATTACAATATGCCATTTATAAAAGTTATGACTTGTAATGTTGTTATTACAAGAGATTTACTATGTATAAACTATAGTCTTTTTACAAGGAAAACTATAGTTTCTTATTGATTAGCATGAACTCTCCCATAAAACATTTGATCTCTTATCTATAGTAAAGACATAAAACATTGATCTCTATCTATAAATAAGACATAAAATATTTGGTTTCTATCTTATAATAAAGACAATGTTTAGAGAAATAAATGCAATCGTCCAAATTGAAATTGTGATGTTATGATATAATAACATAAGGTTAGGGGTGAAAAGAGTTTAATGCATAAACAAAATCGGGATTTTACCAAGGTTTAAAGTGTCACTATATGCTAGGTCAACGTAATCATACATTAATATTCTATTACTAAACTAGCATATGATAAAGTTCATATTATAATCGATTTGCATGGCAATAATTGGGTCGATGATATAGTTTACTCCTCATTCCAATGATTAAATAATTGGATTTTGTTTTATGCAGGCACTATAGGGAACAACCCATTTGCATGGTTTGATTTGTTAACCACGTGGTCGTCTTGTGACCAAGCGTGGGAGATATAAAACACTATTGTAACCCTAACTCTTATCATTCTTCCCCATAGATTGCGCTAGCCCTTGAGGCTGCTCTGCTTGGCTTCCATGGCGACCGTCGGTCCTCCTTGCTCCGATTGTCTTGTGTCTTGGTTCAGTGCTGCATTTGTCACTAGTGTGTGGTTTTAAAATCCATTCTCAGTGGCTGGGTTCTCATTCTACAAACCTGTGGAGATTATCGTTACCCTTGGCTTGTTGTTTGTGTAATGTTCCCTTTGTCGTCCTCGTGTCTCACTGTCTGCTCCAGTTTCTCTTGCTATCCTCATGGCTTGCTGTTGCATGAGGTTTTTATCTTGCAAGCTATTTGAGTCTTCATTTCAAAAATCCTGTAGGTGACAGTGCTTCGACGAGGCTGTTCGCCGTTTCCATTGATAGGTAAATTATAAATTTAGAGTTCATTTTCTTTGCTGCAATGCTTAGCTATTACTATGGTTTAAATAGGTATTTGTTAACTGACAGTGGTCTTTTATACTACTTGCAAGTTCTCTCCACTGCATACCTTCATGGAGGAGAAAGTAAGCCATCAACCAACGAATGTCGTGGCTCGTGGCTCAGTTCGGGTAAGCCCCGTGGTCAATATGTTGGGTTTTCACCCTACTTGTAACAAGGTTGTCAATGGAATCACCCAAGGTTTTGGGGAATCCTTCCTCAATTTTCCACAAGTTAAAATAGTTTGATTTATAGGTTGTTTGTGGGTTTATCTAGTTTCAAACCCTCGCTAGTCGATGGGTAGACTCGGTTTAACTGAGCAATGTATTTAGTTTGATGTTAGGCTTTAAGGCATGGTTAATTTAATAGTTTTGGTAAAGATAGTTCGGCCTTCAGGCTTGGTTTAGTTTATCAGATCTTTAAAGTTATACTCTGTGTAATTTCAGGGTTTTACCCTTCTTGACTATAAATGAAGTTTTATACTCTTTTTAATTACTCTGTAAGGGTTTATAAATTAAGTTTTTAAGACTGATGCTTACAGTCATAATTTAATTCTTGCTTGTTTTTATTTAGAGTTATGAATTGGGGTTTATCGTGTGGAAACCCTCGTTTTGAAATAGATTATTCCAGTTTATAATAATTACAGTCTTTTTATTTGTCCTTAAAGGACTGTGAGTAAATTATATTAACTTGGTTATTAATGGTTACATAATTAAATAAATTTGGTTATTTACTTCAATGTTTTGTTAATTGTAATTGTAACAATTATAAGGGTTTTTAACCGTGTACTTCGCCTTCATAGGTACACCATGTTTGTATAAAAAGAAATAGTTTCTTTATAAGTACATTTTATATATGTTGATAAAAAATGTTTTTCATTTCTGTGTATAATTTTAGTTGGTTCTTTAATAGTTTAAAAGAACTAACTTATGGTTTAACCTAGGTTACTAATGTATATAAGTATACATATAATTTATGCTCAGAAATATGAGCTAGGGTTTTTACCCATTCAACTTTTAAAGTAATAATTTCTGTAATTTTATTTTGTTAATTCGATTAGTGTCACAAGATTTCTTGAGTTTGTTTAAAAGAATTACTAATTTACAAACAATATGTTTATTGTTAATAATAATATTATTTGTATTAATAATATTATTATCTGTGAATTATTGTATTCTCTTAAGTTTATGTTTGCATTTATATATATTATTAAATAAGGATGAGAGCAGTCTATAATTATTGAGTTTATTTAATAAGATTATTTTTGTAAGCTTGGTGAAAAAAATAAGAACTTTCTTACGTGTCAATACTCCTTACATCTAATTTGTGTGTAAGTGTGTAAGGACAGTTCCTTTTTAATAATACCTAATGCATAGGTTACTACTGTCTTTTAGTTATTAATACTAAGAAAAAGAATACTGTAAGAGTTATCAAGTTCTTATTTAGAGTTCAGATAGGTGCAAGTAAAATAGCTATTATTATTATGAAATGATATAAACTATCAGAATCATAATTACTTCCTTACTTAACATAAATAATAAGCATTTAATTGATATCTCTATTTCTTCTGTTTCAGTGCAGATGTATAGTTTATACAAGAAGAAACTCTGTAAAGAATGAATTACATACTTGAATATACTGTTATCAGTAAAATAATATGATTTTGTTCTTTTTTTATTATTCTTAATACACAGTCTGGTTCTAACAACAACCCTATGAAATAGATTAATATTCTTTCTGGGAAAACAACTATCTACTGAAAGAAAATATTTCAATACTCTGAAAAACATAAGTACTCTATTCATTCCAGATTCCTATCATACTTCATTCATTTTAAACACACTACCTGTGCTAGAGTACGATCCGGTTTACTCCAGATGGGGAAAAACACAGGTAGGATTATTTTTCATCAAAGAACAGATTCAGCATTTAAAACAACTAAGAGATTTCAAGCTAAAAGTTCACTACATAACATATAAATCATTCATTTTTTGTTCATACACAGTTATAAACTTTAACACATAAATTAAAATATAGTAGAACATGTTTTTAAATCTGGATGACAACAGCGTTGGGAGGCCATTCCTCCCTACCAACTCCTGGAGATCACTCAAACAATGAATTCTGAGGACCCCCGAGCGTGTTCCTGGTCTCCTTGGCTGGAACTAGGTGGAGCAAACAACAAAGTACTAGTCCAATGACTCGGTACCAACTCTGCACTCTACAGCAAGATCTTTCAGCATGGAAAGTTTTACTAGATCACTTCTTGCAATTTACCCCTCAAACACATTCGAAAAATTTTCCCTTCCCCATGAATTCCTTGAAGTGCATTCACCTGAATGATTCTTCTCCTAGAATGAGTAGCCTTAGCTCTCTTCAATGGGATTTTTTATTAAGATTGCCTAGGTATTTTTGGGTTAGTTGTCATGAATTGAGCCACCTGCTCTGATCCCACTTTCTTGGCGGATCATGACCCCAAAGGTAGGGAGGTTTCCACCTGCAACATTGGAAGTGTTTGACAATGCTTGCACTTGTCTATTTTCTCTCCACCTAGTCTCCTGCACCAACTTGACCAGTAACACTCTTATTAACAGCTCTCCCAAGCTGTTGTCTCCACTTTTATTTATTTAAAATTAAAATATTCATAATTACATTCCACATCCTTGACTCTGTTGAGTCATCAGTTACAACTTTAACATAATGTCTTCGAATAAAATCAAATAAGATAATATTATTTTGCAAAATTGGGGCATGTGACAGGAATGATTCCACATAAGAAATCAATGGTCAAAAGAAAATTTGAAAAGTTTCAAAGGTAATCTGATGAACAAGATCTAACAGTCACGAGTGAACCCGCACAAGAAATTAACGGTTGAGAGAAATTATGCAAAGTTTCAAAATTAATCTAATGAATAGATCTGACGGTAAGGAGTGAACCTACACAAGAAATCAATGACGCTGAAGGAGTGTTGCAATGCAGGAGTGAAAAGGAATAATTCCTAAAGTTCGAGAATAAGAAAAGTTAGATTTCCAATTTCCGAAGTCGGAAAGCAGAAAGTGGAAAGCAGGAGATATGGAAAGGACTAAAGGCTGGAAGTTGGGTTTTTCGATCCTGAAATCTGGAAGTTGAAAGTGCGAAAGTCAGAAAGCAGGAATTCAGAATTGTGAAAGTCAAAAAGCAGAAGCCAGAAGTAAAAAATTCTAGAATTTGTTCAAACAAATGTTGAAAACCTAAGATCCGCATCTTGCACCAGATCTAAGAGTGATGGTTGGGAAATCATGCACGAGAAATCAATGACATAGAAGGAGTTCTGTAGGCGGAAAACAGAAATCCTGGAAGTTGTTTAAAAAAATATTGAAAAAATGGGATCCCCATCCCACACCGGATTCAGATCAATGGTCATGGAGAGCCCAAAGAAGATCAATGGTGTGGAATGATTGGGGTGGAACCTATACTATGGAACCAAAACTATGAAACCAAGAGTGCAGAAGCTTTATTTTCTTTGTATAAAACAACAAGTATGAAAGAAGCCAAAGGACGAAGAATTGTTACAGAAATTCATGGTTAACCAACAATTTGACTTCTTCTGTGTCATAAGGCACCGAACAGTTTGATTAATTATAGAAATGGACTGTTAGGAATATGAATAGGTAAAAGGTTTACAGATGAACATTTATAAAAAGGATGTGTGTGATGAAGGAAGGAGTGCGCTCTCTGTAGATAGAGAAGCTGATGCATGGATTGTTGATAATGTGAGAAGCAAAAAATGATAGAGGACTCTGAATATCTAGAACAAAGATAATGAGTGGAACCAAGGTGCATAAATCCAGAAGAAGATCAGAGCATAGTTGGTATGCAATGCTATATATGTTTTTCTGAATATTGTATTGTACATGTTTTAAGTCTAAGAAACAAGGGTGGAAGGGTGGTGCTAGGAAAAACCGTTTGTTTTCTTTGTACAAGTTGTAGCCTATACAAGTGGAAGTTGGTGCATGAAATAGTGACATAAGGATCATGGTATGTTGAAATTTATGTTTATGTAAAAATATAAATTTATTTTCTTTCTATGACATAAATATATTTGCCTCTTAAACTCAATTCCACATGGTAACACATTCTTATTTGATAAAAACTAAGTGTTTCACTGAATACATACATATAAAAATCAATTCTACCCATCCTATGAGCATTTTTTAGGAAAATATGTGGAAATTTAGTAATAGTCATTTATTGAAGACAAGCATATTCACAATGCAACCAATACACCAAGATGTAACTAGTAGGAATAACCACTCTTTTGTTATTGCTTTCATTTGAATAAGGATCATGGTATATATGGCCCTTATATGTTTTTATGGACTACTTCTATTAATCAATATAAGATATTAATTTTGTATAGTGAAATTTTGATGTCATTAAAACAATTCAAAGACACATATGTTAAGAATATGAAAGGGGAACTCTATCATATTGTAAATCAAATTATTTCCAACTATACTCAAGTATACATCTTACAGTAAAATAATATATATATTTACAATCTCGACATTTTCATGTTTGTTATCATTGGAATCTAATCATGCAATGTTTAATAACTAGCATAGATCCATATTTAACCTCAATCTAGAAAGCACCAAGAGGGATCCAATTTCTTTAGGTGTAAGTTATTTTGATCTTAAATTTTTAAATGTTCTTAAAAAATTACACCTCAAACATTTTGATCCCTTAGTGTTTGGTAAATGCTAGTTTAACATGGATATTTTAATTACTTTTCATTTACTTTTATTATTGGGTTTTTATTTTTTTATTTATGTCGGTTAACATAATGTTTTTTTTATGTCGGATAGCATCACTTGACTAACATGACAGGATCTCCCCCATACTGGGATGAGGGCACCGCGCTTCTCTCGGTGCAAAAATGCATTTCTAATTTGATGATGTTGATTTTGACATTTTCGTGTTTTCCATCACTAGAATCAGATTTGCAACTCACAAGAAATATTGCAAAAAAAATTACAAATACATGCTCCAAGCATTGGCTATGCCTATTGCATGATCTGTCACAAATTTCACCAATGGTTCAAATGCACAGTAAGATGACAACCATCAACTACAAAAACAAATATTCTTATGGGTAGGGAAGAGAGTAATGTTATCCTACAAATTACGAGTCTAATCCAGATTAGTAAATGGTGCATGCAGAGTGGTCATGCAAATTATATATACACTTGGGTCTCTCTCCTAATTTACTACCCTATTTTTTTCCCACATCTAATAATTACGTTGGACCTCCATGGGACCAATCTCAACCAAAGCACATACTAATTCCACCCATAAATTGCAGTAACAAGAAACAATTCCCCCTCAATATCGCTTGGGAATTGACTATCCATAAAAACCAAGGATTGACATTAACAAGGTCAACCATTGAAATTGGTAACAATGAATTCCAATGATTGACCTTCATAGAAATTCCATGCACTGCAACATTAGAAGGAATGTGAATTGCACTGTCGTTCTCCTTAGAATGCTATGCAAAGATGAGAGACACTTCATATGTATGAATTCAAAAAAAGGAAGAGGCATGCCTTCATTCTTTCTCCCTTTCAAACTTAAAATTGCAACCCTCAATCCTTGCACTCCCTCTACCAAATGAAAATACCAATTTTTCTTTCCAATATAATTAGAGTCAAACTTGATCACCACCTAGGCTTTTATTATTTTACTCACATATGTATACTTTCTCATATGAAAAATTAATGTGCATTTAATTTTACTTGCCGTCGATTATATGAGTTTCTATTTATTGCTTATCCATACTTGCAATAGAGTTTCTTTTCAATTTCATTGACTACTATGCTTAGGATAAATTAACTAGACTTGCTTTCAACACATTATTATGTTATGTACATACACACAACTTTCTCTCCTTTTGCAACATATTGAAGTTCTGTTCGGCTTTTGATTTACCCTATTTTGGGGTATGCTAGTTTATATGTTTTATTTTATAATTTTTATTTATTTATGGAAACTATTATATTAAGTTGGAGAGCATCTTGTTGCACCTCGTTTCTCTCGGTACAATAAATATGAATATGGATCCTCTTAAATATAATGAGGGCCCACGGTTTACCTCGGTACCATCCTAAAAAATGGGGATGTACCTTCGGGTTTCCCGAGCGATGTTCCATCATAAAAAATAAAATAAAAAAGGTAATGGAAGGTTATAAATAAATATGAATAGTGTTATTCTTGAATGTGAGGGTAATGGGATGTTAACCACCATCATCATCATCATAAAGAAAATATAATATGATTTGTCTTAAATAAGATTAAGATAATAGATGATTATGAATAAATACCACCATAGATCCAAATCCTAGGCTCTATGAAGAGCAAAGAGGGATTAAATCTTTAGAGGTGCAAACATCTTCTTAAGTATAACATTCAACTATCAGCTTTGGTGTGATTCAAACCAAAAGACACATCTTTTTATTTAAATTAGACATATAATATTTTTATTATTAATATTTAATACTATTTATAATTTTTATTTTGTTAGGAAAGAATATTACAACATCTCCTCATACATGGTTTTAAAACCATGTGCAAGGCCCTCCTAGAACCATGAGTTGTTTAGGAGTCCTTGCACATGGTCTTAAAACCATTTGCAAGGACCTCCTAAACCATATACAATAAAACTATGGATTGTTTAGGAGGCCTTGCACATGGTTTTAAAACCATGTGCACGACCAACATTTTCTTTTTGCGGATAATTTAATTTTTAGTAATTTTTATTATTTTATTAAGTAGGAACATTACAACATCTTCCCCATATTGTGTTGTTTTTTTTAACGACATTTTTTCGGCTAATAATTAAATTTTTTGATAATTATTTATTTTTTATTTTGTATGGTCGACATTTACAAGGGAAACATGACATAACTTTAGAAGATCTCCCCCATACTGTGTTGTAAAGCGCAACGAATATGGATGCTCTTAAATATAATGACAGTAATGGATGTTTATAAAAAATATATAATATGATTTGTCTTAAATATTATTAGCATAATGGATAGTTATAAATAAATATGAATATTATTGGTGTAAAATATGAGGATAATGGATGGCTATAAAAAAAAAAAATGATTTGTCTTAGATATAAGAGAAATATTAGCATAATAGATAGTTATAAATAAATATGAATATGGTTGGTCTAAAATATGAGGATAATGGATGGCTATAAAAAAAAAATATGATTTGTCTTAGATATAAGACATGTAACGGATGGGTAAATAAATACAATCATGGCTCCTCTTAAATATGACGAGGATAGTGGATAGTTATAAAGAAATATAATATGACAAGGTAATTAATGATGGTAAAGAAAATTATAATATGAATGGTCATAAAGGTGGCTAAGGAAGTGGATAGTTATAAATAAATATGAGTAGCTATTTTTTTAAATAGGAAGGTAAAGGATGGTTATAAAGAAATATAATGTAAATTGTCTTAAATATGGTAAAGGTAATGAATGGTTGGTTATAAATAAATATGAATATAATTAGTCTTAAATATACAAATAATAAATATGAATATGATTCATGGGTTACTTATTTATGTGCTAGATTAAGGATCCAAATGCCTCTATTATTATTCTTCTTAAACATTAAGAATACAAATACCCCAATTATGATTCCTCTTAAATATTAATATGGCTAGTTTTAAGTTTGATTAAGGTATTGGATTGTTATAAATAAATGTGAATATGATTCCTCTTAAATATGGCACGGTAATGGATTATTCATGACCACTTTATTATGTATGGTTATAAATAATAAGTATGAATGCAATTCCTTTTAAATATGGGTAAAATATGAGGAAGGGATGGTTAATTTTTTAAAACAAATTTCTCACATGAGAGAATCTAAGAAAAGGTGGATTTTATGGTCTCCATATTTGTGGATTATGTATAGTCAATTGTAGTTTCTTCAAAAAACTTTGGGTAGAAGTAAACAACCTCTTGAAAACAAATGAAAACTAGCAAGGCCAAAATGTGCAGGACTGCTGAAAAGATTGGTTCAATAAGAAAGTTAAAATTAAAGAATTGTCTCTCTTTATAATATGGAGCATTTGGAAAGCTAGTAATATGTATATATTTGAAGGTATCAAGCTTCATTTTTCATAAGTCGGCATTAAAGTCACGTGTGCTTAAACAGTACTTTAAAGAAAATGATCCCTCATTTCCTAGATACTCGATTATCCCTCTTTTTGATGATTCTATTCCCATTGGATTTTTATGAGGCAGAATCGGTATATGTCGAATCAGGATGTTATGTAGATTTCATTGTTATTGCATCCTTTATGTCCACATATCCTTTTGATTTAACTAGGAATTGGCTATATTTGAGAATAATCCCCCAACACTTGACTTTATGACATTTTTTCTTTTGACGTAATAAATGGGAGACATGAACATATCTAGGATGAGGCACCATTTCTATATGTTATTTCATGGTATATTTCACTTGGATTGCATACACACATCCAGGAATGATGCCCCAATTCATTATCACATGACTTATTATAGCCAAGTGTGGCTCATACCTCATACATCATACTTGTTATGTGCAATATTGGTGATTTTTTCCCTCTTTCATGACATTCTACATTGGTTAAGGATGGATAAATTTCATAGACCCTGAATAACTTTAAAATTACATACATTTACTAATAAAGTTGATCATGGTGGAATTTTGACTAACATATACATGGCCACATTTGTATGATGAGCCTCATTGCTGGATAAATTTTGATATATGACTTGAAGATAAAATCTCTTTCACTCTTCTAAATACATACAATCACAACCTAGATGTTTCACTAGTTGAGGCTCATCTCTATTAGGCGTTATACTGCACATATAATCAACATCATTAACGTGCATAACACTAGTAGAATAAGAATGGACATAATCCATTGGGGTAAGGTACATTATATCATATAATCAATCTCATAGAGAATTAAAGTAGCTTCAACATACATATATTCACTCTAAGAGTTGCGGCTAAAGGTATAAAAAATGATACGATATCTCTAACCTTAACTAATTATCAACATAGGGAGTCATACAAACTTGAGAGGGTTCAAAATAGTATATGCATCTACAAAAAGGGAAATTAATCTAGTAGTATATGAAAATATTAAACTGATAAAAATGAAATTCACCAATCACAAAGCATTCTATTTAAAGCATAAATAAATTATATTTACAGAGTGCAAACATGTAGGATCCAACTATTCAATTCAACATCTACTTCTTTATCCTTCCCAAAAGGATGAGTTGCAGAAGCTTCACCAAACTTAACTACAAAGTTAAGGTGAGGGATTTTATTAATATAACATGGGCATGTAAGATGCGGGAAGCAAAATAAATACCAAGTCCGTGCAAATGCTCAAGATGGAAAGGTGAGTGATAATTAAATTGAGTGATAGATACAAGCATGTAAACCCAACAAAAATAAGTAAACATAAGCATTTAATTATTCATAACACAATAATTTAACTATAAATAGAATAATCATTAGCAACCAGCAACATAAGCATGAACTATCAATCAACATGAGTAGGAAAGGTCTGTGTAGATTGAGTAAAATAAAGCTTCCTATGAAAAAAATAAAAAAGCATGTTGAAATCCTACAAATGCAATCAATATCTAAAATGTTGTATGAAACAATCATAGAATTAAATGTAATCTAAAAACATAATATCCATGTATCACTTCTGGGTGGGATCTCCCTAAGGTCTACGCTCGAACTTTTTTTAACTATTGATAGAAGGTTTATGAAAACAAGACAATTGTAGAAGTGGAAGCCATTGGATTTCCTCTCTCTATGCTTCTTGCACAAAAAATAAGTAGAACTATTTATTGACATTACTTCAGTAAAAAATAGGATTGCACACCATTCAACTATGGCACTAACTGAAGATTGCATCACTAATTTTCTTCATCCCTTATGACTCCTAAAGAAATATCCAGGTATATGCTTTGGATCCTTAGCACCCACGCAGTTGTGTCAAGCCAATTATCTTCTTTTGCATGTAGGAACCATGATTTGTCTAATGATGAAACAATAGGGTTAAATCATTAGAATTATGATGTGAGACATCAAATAAGTTAAAACAATTAAACAAATAATTTAAGTCAATCATCAATCACAACTACATATACATGAAAAAAGAGATAATATATAACATGAATGCATCTTACTTCATACCATTTCCCATTATTAACCAGTATGAACCACATGAAATGGATGGGGTAATTCTGACCATTTTGGAAGCCCATCACCCCATTGCTTTAAGGTATTGCATATCCTTGTGTAATAAAAAATGGAGGTTTGTTGATATGTGTTGTAATTGGTTTGACCTTTTGGTTATGGTCTAACACTCCACGCAACAATTTTGGTCTACTCCCTTGGATGATAATACCCTTTGGACTGCTCCACTTCTCCTCATGCTTTTACTTTTGATATTTAATTCCAATTATCTACAACATGGATAGTTAAAAGTAGGGGTGGATTGATACTAATGAAAATACACTTAAGATCTATATTCTCTACAGTGAAAATGTAAAACTTAAAGTTGAATAGATCCCTCATCAAATTGGACCACGTGTGAATTTCTATATTTGCAATCTAGGTGGAATATCCTTCCACTTGCTTGGATTTCTTTGACGCGCTGGCCTCTACTCCCCTCAATCACCTTGTTTAAGTTTTCTAATGCATCATCTTGATTTTCCTATAATATGAGGATGAGATCATTGTCTGTGATAAACACTTGGTGGCCTAATATGACACCTTCAAGCCTATCATCCTCCAACCTCATCCATAATTGGATGTGGATTTACTTTCTTTAGCATTTTTCCATTTAAGCAACTCTCTTATACTCATTTGGTACCCAGGAGCATAGTGCTTTAAGTCGCAGTCCCAAACATAAGGCTTAAAGCTTCCTTGATTTTAGCAGTTTTAAGGCAAAAGGGAAAAGCTAGTCTAGGAGTAACGGTCTTGTTTTTTTCCATCAACATACTCCTTCTCTTTCTCCATCCAAAAGCATGGTTCTTATATCTTTCCATCACTTATCAACTGGTGCAACTGACTCAGTCATTTCGTGAGCATATTAATAGATTAGGAAAGTGATTTATGCACCTATGGGGGATTTTGACTTGTTTAGTAAGCATGTTTTTTGTCCAATTAGAATAGCAGAATTATGATTTCAAAATTTTGATGTAATTATATATTTAGGCAACCTGTTACTTTATGAGTTTGGCTGATTTACACTTATTCAATACACTTATTCAATACAAGATTGTGTTATGCTCCATAATCCGTCTCCTTTTTTGTGGAATTTTGCATGTTTGACTAGTAATTTTGTGACTGTAATTGGTTTACATCTTGGGCTTAATTTCCACACTTAAATATAAGGTAAAGTATGCAAATACATTTTTATAAGTGGGTTTTAAAAGATAACTTCCCATAAACTAAATCAAAATAAGACTTAATATCTAGTTGCAACTAAGAACACACTAGATTTCTTTGAAACCTCTTAGGTTGTGAAACAAGTAATTATGGAAATAAATGAAAGTGAAGTACATTAATCACCATGTCATGAAAATTTAAAAATGATTTGATTAATTTTTTAAGCACCCTTTAACAAATATTTGGGAAAAAATAATGGCATCTATCATTAAAAAAGTAGTGTAATTGAATGTAAATCTAGTATAATGGATTAATCTTTATTATTAAAAGCAAATGATTAAAATGAAAAGATAAGGAATTGGAAGAAGGGCCTTTATTGATACATGTAAATAATAAATTTAAATTTAAATAGAAAGGTAGTGGACAAAAAACATGCATATTGAAACTATTGAGGAACATAGGCAATGTAGGTTGAGAAAGAGGGAATTAAACTTTGCAAAACGAAAAGAAAAATAGGAAAGTTTGACAAGATTTTTAGGTGTACACAAAATAAGAGAAGTATAACTTCACTCTACCAAAGGAGTGGTAATTCAAAAGATTTTTGCACAATGTCTTTCCACTAAAAAATATTATGCCCATAACAATGGAGATGGGAGGGAAATTCTTAATTTTGGAATGCAATAGTTCAATTACATTTGAAGAAGTTCAAAGAACTATGTAAACACATCTTTCAACATACTACAAAATACAAAACAATTGAGCTGGGCCTCTAATATCTAAATAGATGCTAGGAATTCAAAATTTTAAATTAAACCTACTAAAATCCCCATAATATTGAGAATTTAATATAATATGAAATTAGTTAACAAAATACTTTAATTTTAAGAAGAAGTCTAAACTAGTGACCATTTCAACTTTCCCAAAAAATATCTTAAAAGCCATTTAATAATGACAATTAAATAGAAAACTTAATGATGAAAGCATAACTAAAAGATGGAAAACATTAAGATTGATATTGATTGGGCCAACTCATTATTTTCCTTAATTGGTAAGTAAAGATGAATGGCATCCTCAAGAGAACAAAAGACTTAATTAAAAAATTGTATTAAAAAAATAATAAAGCATGTACTTAATTAATAAGAAATCGGACAAGGTTAAAACGTTTAAGGGAATCAAAGATTATTTTTTAATGAAAAAGGTAAAAAGTATAAGGGAATCAAAGTTACTATGAGTATTATACAGTCCTGCTGTGTTGAAGGTATCTAATTGAGTAAGTTTCTATGGTTTATATCTTATGCTATTATGTTTGTGATGTTTTGGTTGGTGATGTGACTTGTGTAGTAAGGGAGAATGTTTTGGCTTTGTAGGTAAGGGCACGCATAACATAAATGGTTCTGAAAAATATGAATGTTGAAAGAAATTTAAGAAAGAAAACCTCTAAATAATTTAATAAAATTATTGAGAGGATTTTAAGAAAATTAGCTTTTAAATAAAAAGAAGAGGGATCCTTTTACTATATATAAAAAATAAAAATATATATTATAAACTATAGATTGAAAATGAAAGAAATATAAATAATTTTAGAAACTAAATATATCTATGAGGCATCCTTTCATTATATATAAAAAATAAAAATATATATTATAAACTATAGATTAAAAATGAGAGAAATATAAATAATTTTAGAAACTAGACATATCTATATGAAGAAAAAGACTTACCATCATACCAAATAAATATTTAAATTCACAAAAATGAATTGTAAAATATAAATATATAATAACAACTTCTAAATTTAAATTAAATATTTTAAAATGAATTTAAATAATAATAAAGAAATAAAAAACAAAATATTAAATCTATTTAATTAAAAAAGTTGATATAAAACTAAAATTGATCTAATATTTATATTTATTTAATAATAGAAAGATAATATTCTAAAAAAAATATTAAAACCTAACCACAATTAAAATAACATTACCTAAAACATACAACATAATAAATCTCAACATATAAATAACATTACCTAAAACTTATGACATAATAAATCTCACATGCAAGAATAGACTAAATTTTTTTCCAATAAAGCCATTCACTTGGAAATCTCTCGTAAACTTAAAATGGTCATAAGTACATTGGTGGTCTTCACACTCACAACCATTGTGACCATTATGTCCACATAACCTTAAAATGGTCATAAGTACTTTGGTGGCCTTCACACTCACAACATTGTGACCATTGTAACATATTGATGACTACACTAAAGAACAATGTTAGAAGTTGCTTACAGATTTGTGTTGAAGAAGAACCGTATATAAGGGTAATTTAAGAAGAAGAATCATAAATCTTATAAAATGATTCTTAAGAGTTATTGGACATAACCATTAAGAGATTGAAATAAGCTTATTTTAATCAACATAATAAAACATTGAAAAGATCAATAAAACTAATATAATTCAGTGAACATTACACCACAAAAATATGAATAACCTTATAGAACTGGTAACTATCTCAAGATAAGATAAAACAAGGTCAAGATAAGATAAAAGAGTAATATATAGATGCAACTAAAAACACACTAAATAAATCTCAATTAAATGATGAAAAATACCTATTGTATGAAAATTAGTATGTCAAATATGAATGTTATCATATTTTTATTGGTCAATATAAACTAAATATTTAATATATAGTAGTAAAATAAATCATAATACAATGTTTAAACAACAAAGTAAAATGACAAAAACTAACTTTTATATAGTAAAAACATTTTATGCAAAATGTGCATAATTAAAAAGTGGGAGAAGAAAAGAAGCCCATTTTTATTAACAAAATAAAATTTTGAATGTCTAATAAATTTAATATAATCTAACAACCAAATTTACAAGAAATTATAAATAACCTTTTAGAAAAGATAGCTTCCCATAAACTAAATCAAAATAAGACTTAATATGTAGATGCAACTAAGAACCCACTAGATTTCTTTTAAACCTCTCACCTTGTGAAACAAGTAATTATGGAAACAAATGAAAGTGAAATACATTACTCACCATGTCCTAAAAATGTAAAAATGATTTGATAATTTCTTAAAGCAACCTTTAACAAATATTTGGGAAAAAATAATGACACCTATCATTAAAAAAGAACTTGTAGTGTAATTGAATGTAAATCTATTCTCGAGGATTATAATGTTTATTATTACAAGCAAATGATTAAAATGAAAAGATAAGGAATTGGAAGTTGAAATTTAAATACAAAGTCAATGGAAAAAAAAATGCACACGGAAACTATTGAGGAACATAGGCAATGTAGGTTGAGAAAGACGGAAAAACTTTCCAAAAAGAAAATAAAAATAAGAGAGTTTGATAAGATTTTGATGAGTACATAGAATAAGAGAAGTATAATTTCACTCTACCAAAGCACTAGTGATTCTAAATATTTTTTAGTGTCTTTCCACTAAAAAATATTATGCACATAACAATGGAGATGGGAGTGCAATTCTTAATTTTGGAAGGCAATAGTTCAATTACATTTGAAGAAGCTCAAAGAACTATGTAAAAATACCTTTCAGCATACTATAAAATACAAAACAATTGAGTTAGGTCTAGTAATACCTAACTAGATGCTAGGAATTCAAAAAATTTAAATTGAATCTACTAAATCTCCATACTATTAAAAATTTAATATAATATGAAATAAGTTAATAAATTAGTAAAGAAGTGTAAACTTGTTTTATATATACATAATTATAAATAGTTTAAATTTAATTTAAGCTCACAAATTATTTTTCTCCCCTAGTAGGTTGGACAATGCACATCTTCGATGCAATAAAATAAAAAAGTATATAAATTTTAAGCTAACTTTGGAATTTTTGTTGAGTAAGATTCAATATATATTATAAAATTAAGGATAAATTGTACTTTGACCTTCTCAATGCAAGAATCAAAATAAGAACTAGGTTAATGGGGTTTAATGTATATACTTTCAAAAACCAAAGAAACATAAAAATGTAATATGACCTTCTCAAGGTGAGAAAATAAATAAGGTGCCATTAGGAATGGTAGCGCAACTAGAATAAGTGACCAATGCATGCAAAGTTTATTATGAAATTTGGTTTCCAAAATAAATAAATTTAGTAAATCACATTTATAAATAGAAAAATTATATTATTAAATAGATTCAAGACATAAGTAAAATGAAAAAAAATATAACTTTTAGTAAATAGAATTTACACAAAGTGTACATAATTATAAAGTGGAACATAACTATGAGTAAAAATGACACAAATCCACTTTGATTAGCAAAATAATAGTTGAAAACCTAATAGATATAATATAATCCAACCAACAATGTGCCAAAAAAATATAAATAGAATCCATTAAAACATAACTTCCCATAAACAAAGTCTAGTTGCAACTAGGATCACATGCTAAAAATAGCCATTGTATCAAAATTAGTTTGTCAAATATCAATGTTATCAAGTTGCTATTAGCATGTTAATGCTCACTCATCAATGTTATCAAGTTGCTATTAGCATGTTAATGCTCACTAATCAATGTTATCAAGTTGCTATTAGCATGTTAATGCTCACTAATCAATGTTATCAAGTTGCTATTAGCATGTTAATGCTCACTAATCACTTCCTTGATGATAATGAACCCATTCTCATCCTCGGCGATGATTTTACGTAACCTTTTAGGTGGTCTCACCAAATGATTTTCAAGAAATTTTGCTGCTTCTTTAAGTATAGCATGATTTTCAATGTTACGAAACTCAGGCAAGCATATGCTTGCAAAATTGGCATTAACATTTTGTCCCACATTAGGGCCAGAAAGCCATGTAACTTGAAATATACACATACACTTTTCTTCAATGTGTGAACGGATATGTTTAATATGGAAAACCTGCATCAAAGAACTTCTTGTTAATTTATACTTTATCAGTAATTTAAAGAAATCATAAAATAGAATCAATATGTATTTCTCTATAATAAATGAAGCAAAATATCTACATTAATAAAGTCAAGTACACATAATACCTACCAAATTTAGACCATTTTCATATCTTCATTGTACATAATTATTCATGTGCTTCCATATGAATCCAAAACATTACAAAGGTGCATACAACTAAAAAACCATCAAACCTTATCAATAGAGTTGAATAAACTTAATCATAATACAATTGTTTTTCAGTCTTACAAAATTTTACATTTCTTTAAAACTTATTTCATGGAAGATTAACAAAGTTAAATTTCAATGAAGTGTCTAAATTAATTTAATCATATAAAGATATGAAACAAGTGAGATTTTTTTATTATAAAACATAGATTTAATAATTTTAGTGAATAAAAACTCTTTTACAAATCAATTTAATTATATATTCATATGACTAAAGACATATATTTATATATTTAAAAAGTTACCGTAACTATGCAAATAATCTATATCAATTTGCAAGGTTTGAAATGAATAAAGTATCTTATATTTTATAATATATATTTTAGAAATAAGGAAAATAAATAAAAATATGCAATTAGTCTGTCATATTATTGCAAAGTGAGAAGACAATAAAATACCTTATATTTTATAATATATTCTAAAAATAAAGAAAGATTTATATGAAAGTACCTTATATTTTATGATAATTTATATATTATTATTTTTTAAATATTTGAAAAAATAATAATAATATTTACCATAAAAGGAATAAAGAATGATAGAATATATTTAATGTAATAAAGTACCTTATATTTTATAATATATTCCAAAAATAAAGAAAGACTTATATGAAAGTACCTTATATTTTATGATAATTTATATATTATTATTTTTTAAATATTTGAAAAAATAACAATAAAATTTATCATAAAAAGAATAAAGGATGATAGAATATATTTAATGTAAAACTAATAAAATATAATATAATTTTTATTATAATAAATAATTATTAAAATGAAAAAATAAAGAATGGGA
>LPNX011071557.1:78624-91264 GCA_001517045.1 Pseudotsuga menziesii
TATCCGTGAGCATCCTGCCTGCTATTTTTAATTATTGTCCCAACGGAATCCATCCGCCCGAGGTTAAATCTATCCCTATAGTAATAATTATGTAAGTGAGCACGATGATTTATTTTATTATTTTACTCCTAGTCCGGGTTTATTCACACAACAAGTATCCAAAAGGATCTCGGGACATCCAATATGGCAGGAAATAACCCAAAGTGAACCTCCAACCTTCCATACATGATTGTGTTGAATCTCCCAAATTGAACCAAGCTCGTTAATGATATTAACACCATAAAACGAATTGGCCCCCTATGCTAACCAAGTTTCTCCACGACATCCCCAAATTTGAGGGACCTGCCAGAGAGTATCAATGTATTTTCATCTTTTGTGTTCCTCAATAATATCACTTATTAGTCAATTATACTTGTTGCCGCCAAATGGAACAAAGTGTCTTTAGGGTTTGCTCACCCAACTTTGAAACTAAACGGGTAAGGGAGCCGCCTTTTGTTGAGTAAGTTGTGCTTATTGGCCTAAATTGCAACCCCAATTTAGAACTTCTGAGTTTTCTGCTTAAGAGGTGGGGTCAGTTAAATAAAAGTGGGTCTAGAAAAGTTTCCAGTAAATATGTTTAGAGATTGATAGAATGCTTGCTGCAGGTCTGATACTCCAGGTGGATAAGCCACATTAGATCAACCTGATAGTGATCCAAATTAAGAAATAGACTTATTATATTAAGGTCTGTTTTGACTTCAAACATGTGTACATTATCCATTTACGACTATCTTTAGTTTGTGGGAAATGAAGCATATTTATTTCCGAATGGCTTTTCAGGGTGTAACCACGAGTCGGATTGTAGAGGAATAAAAAAAAAATTGACTACAGAATAGGGTTCGCTTGCCTATAATGTCATGCCTTTCGAGTTAAAGCACACCCCACTATATTCTCTAGCATTGTGATAGTAGCTTTCCTAGACTACATCCATCAGTTCGTAGTTCCTAGAGGTTTATCTGGATGATTGTACATTATAGATGTATTTGAAGCAGCACATTTCTATGTTGTGTCTTATGTTTTACTGGTGTTGATAGTTGCAGATCTCCCTGAATTCAAAGAAATGCATTTTTTCCACATTTTTCACATTGTCTATAAGGAAGGCATATATGGGTTCAGAATCAGCGGAGCAAGGTCTGTGATGCCAAGGTGACTCTGTCGGGGGCTATGGACGCTCACTGACAGTGGAGCAACACAATGAGAATTACAGAAGCTTGCGTGCTTGAATTTTATTTCCCTGATTAAAATGAGCTTTGCAATAATGGTTTTAACTTTAAACTGGAGATCACGCTTTAAAGAATAAAGTCCATCTGTTTTTCCCTTCATTTCAGGTTGTATGTTGCTGCAGTCTAGGAATCGATTTCATCTCGGATATCATCACTGAACAGAATATCCATGGGAACAGCTTTGAAGAGTAAAGTATCTAGCAGAAAGGCCAATATAAGGGTTGCTGCGCGAAGAATTTGCTGTTGGATCTCGGGGTTAACGCTGGATGAAGGCTTGCCTTTTCCGTAACTAACTGAGAATGGATGAAAAGAAGGCTTGCCGGAGGATTTACTGAACTAATTTGATGAGGCTGGTCGAAAGCAGTGATCAAATTTGAAGGGTGGGTCTTAATTTCAATTGGAAGGGCATTTATTCTCTCAGCCACCTTAGAGATGAAGGGAAATGTAAATAATTGTCTTTTATTTTATTTTTTATTTTATTTTAACTGACAACTATAAATTAACAACAAAATTGCAAAAAACAAATATTGTTTTTCAGCTTTGGTTGTGAAATCATACATGTATGTGATGGAGGGGCCTAGGTCAATTGAATCCTTGTAAGTCACTATTTGTCTGAGTCTCAAATTCCTTTTAAATTAAACCATAATACCAAAATAGGTTTATTAATGGTTAGATTTGAGAAAGTTATAGGTGTGTGTAATTATGTGGTTGGGGATCTAAATTTGTTTTGTTTTGTAAGAGTACAGGGTTCACTAAATAGATAGTCATCCATAGGAATTTAAATTATTTAATGAAAACAATTAATGTGTATAACCTCTATGCTGAAAACATTTTCTATGCTGATGCATGCCACTACCCTCTTTATTGTCTTAACAAAAGACATGATAATGAGGAAGAAGATCTAAAATCATGGACTTCACCTTCAAAGAATGCCTTGCAATCACATTGGTAAGGAGTGATAAGATGATCAGAACCATCCAAGGTGTCAAATCTTAGTTGATACTGTTAATTAAAGACTTATAAGGTAAATTTAATATAAGACTTATAGTTGTATCTTAGTCTTTGCCTCTTGACACATTTAATATTTTAAGGTCGTCTTTGGGCCTTGATCCAATTAGTATTATAAGGTGAGGATGTGCTGGCATAATAATCCTTATTTATGACTATGAGATGAGGATTTAAAGAGAAGAGGATGTAAAGAGAAAAGAAATTTATATGGATGGATAATTTCAAAAATTGGACTTCTTTTGAAATGTTGATATAAATTATGCCCTTCCTTATAAGAAGAATAAAATTCAAATTTTAAATTTTTTTGAAGAACAATTTTAACTTTACACTTTTGGGAAGGGCTAGAACCTTTAGAAGGGCTGTGAAGGGTTCAATTTTTAATGCTGGTAGAAAGAACCTAGAGCTGATCGAAAGAACCCGCCGGACGAAGGAAGCTTGTCCCCAAGGCTTGCCAGGGATCGAATGGGTTTTTCATCATACAGATTTGTGATTTAAATATTTTCTCTTGGATGCACTGAAATTTTTTATGGAACTCCGTTTGATGTGCATTTAGCTCAGTTTTAAAGCCCATCATATAGTCTATAATGTCCGCTTGGTTGGGCTGGTGTGCCTTGTAGTATTTTACCTGGTTCTCCAAAAAGGCTAGTCACCTTTAACATCTCTGATCATTCCCACAACCTTCTCCATGATGGTTGCAGCACAACCTTGTCCAGGGTGGCCTTCGCAGTTAAAATAATGCAAGAGGCCATGGCTGCTCAACAGAGATCATGCCCATTCTCCGAGCTGCTCAGTTCCATTTATATGATGCTTACCTACCCAGCCCAGATTATGAAAGTTTTAGAAAGTGATGCGTGCCTACCCTTCCCAGACTCAGACTCAAAAAGTAATCTACTTGACGGAAGCAACCAACTGCTGTACCCAACGATTCTAGTTAGGCCCAACCACTTTAAATGCTATACCCAACAACTGTAGTTAATTCTGCTTCCAAGGTGTTACTTCGGGATCTTAATATTTTGCTAAGCAGATTCATGATGGACGTAAATGTTGGAGTTTTGGTAAAACTTCTACATAGTATAATGGCTGTCCCAGTTTTGGATATATAAAATAAGTGGACTAACCTTTTTTATTTGGGTTTTGTGTTGTGTTTCAAATGTTCTTTAATATATATAGAGGTTTTGGTGTAACCACAAACTTTACATGGTATCAGAGCATAAGTCTCAGGTTCAATTTACCTAGAACTTTGTGGGTTTCAAATATTCATCAATATCTTTCTTTTTTCTGAAATGAAATGTTTAGATGAGAAGCATAGTGAGAAAGATTTCACATTCTGATGATGCACATAGTTTTACGCTTCGTCATGTCCTCGGTAGGAATGGAGATAAATAAGCTTCACATTCTGATGATGCACATAGTTTTTACGCTTCGTCATGTCATCGGTAGGAATGGAGATAAATAAGCTTCTAGGAAGGGTGAGGCATAACAGTATAGTTATTGGTCTTCTCTCTCCAATGGCTCGGTGCACCTGCGATTGAGAAATGCAGCACAGAAAGGTTATTTAATACTTGGCTGCCTCACCTATCCTTCCCTTCGGTACCTCTACTTATTCTCCAGTTAGTCCGTTGGTCAGCCTAATGAAGGTGCCTGTCAATAGATGAGTACGTTAATTGATGAAAAAATATTGGTTCTCTGTTGTTTGGAAGGCGGTGCAACAGCTCTATGGCTATGGGGAAGCCCCTCCTCTCGTCCTACCAATCAATTTTGATCGACTTCCGAAAAATGTTAATTGGCACGTCCCGGGGAAGGCTTTGTTAATTGGCACGTCCCAGGGATGCTTTATTCCCGAGACTTCGCGACATTGGCATATTGCCCTTCTGGTATCCATTCTATCAGTGGGTGTTAGGACGGCTTAGGATGACTGCTAGAGGGTGCCCCCTCTCGCCGATCTTCCTATATGGATGAGAGTCTTTAGAGTCTTTCCTCCATAAGCATATCCAGGAGGGTGACGGCTGCCTTCTCCATCAAGTGTTTATTTGCCGATGACTTGATCCTGTTGGCTTTTACTCCCGAGGGATTGCAGAGACAGATTTACGATCTCGCAAATTTTTGTCACCTAATTCGACAGTTGACCGTCAACCTTGTTAAAACCAAGGTTACGATCTTCAATGCATCGAAGAGCTCTCTTCCACGCTTACACTTTAACTACCTGGGGACAGAACTTGAGATCACCACAGCCTACACTTATCTGGGGGTACAGTTCACGAAACCCTGCTTCCGTATGCAACAGGCCCTCTAGCCTCGGCTCAATAAATGGTATGGAAGAGTGCTCATTTATTCGTTACATTGGCCACTTAATTAAAACATTGTTGTTTCCCTGGAAACTGCGGGCTAGAACCACTAAGGTTCGGTTCGTAAGCACTAAGGCCGTAACTGGGGCTGGACTAGAAGCAAGCTCCTCGCTCTTTCAAAGCTAGTGCCTCTCCTTCTGAGGATTATCAGCCAAACTGTCCTACACCAAGTAGCTATCACGCGAGATTCAGTTCATACACCCAACCCAATACGCCCTCAGGGGGCCAAACATCTCCTGTGGAACCGGGGCCCATTCTTTTGCCATGGACTCTAGCTTTATTTCATGTCATTCTCTTCTCACTCTCTCACCATTTTCAGGTATAGCCTAATCCCTAAGAATTAATAAAATTGTTTGTTCACAAGTTAATACCATGTTTATTCTACCCTGTTTCATTAGCACGCTCTAGCAGGCCTACCTGTACTAAAGAGAGATTGCACATGTGATATCAGATAATTTGAGAGATGAGATATCAGGTTATGTGATGTGCTGAGAGATTATGAGAATAGATGAGAGGAAATGCAATCTTTTTAAAGAAGCGAAAATCCATTTTTAGTGGAGGGGGGTTAGATGTGGTCAGCTTTGCACTCAGCCGGTGGTTGCTTACATTGACAATAACTGCCTTGATCAGTTAAAAGAGCTCCACGACGTGCTGATTAGTCAATGTCCAATGCAAAGGCCCTGGATCTGACCGGCTCCCAGCAGAATTTTTCGAAGCTATTGGGCTTTAAAATGGGTAAAAGTTATTATTTTATGTGTCTGTGAGTTTTAGTTAGTGGCAGAGTGGGATGGTCAACCAACTCTGGAGACATAAAACTGATCCTAAAGGTTTTAATGCAAATCTGA
Organism: Pseudotsuga menziesii; assembly: GCA_001517045.1. Lineage (NCBI taxonomy): Eukaryota > Viridiplantae > Streptophyta > Pinopsida > Pinales > Pinaceae > Pseudotsuga > Pseudotsuga menziesii. Next base: position 84,085 of record LPNX011071557.1, read on the forward strand.
GCTCATGATAGGTTTGGTTAGTTTAGTTTGGTTACTTTGTGAGCATGTTTATAAGCGATAATATGTAACTTATGTCACTCACAGAATGTTCGAGAGAAGGTTATTCCTTCCTTGATGAACTTTGTAGACATAACTGCTGCTTATGCCTCTATACACGATGCTAGTGGTGCTGGGTAAACTACTGCCATCGGTGCTGCTTCAACTACTGAATACACTACTAAGTCATCAGCTTAATCTACTGGATCATCAGCTTCCCATGCTACTTGTGCTCTACCCCTTATTTATTGCTAACAATAACCCAAGTATCACGTATTCAATCTATTAGTGCTGCAGTCAACGGATCTCTTCCAGTCGTGGCTCGAATATGTATCACTGGTTCACTGCCCTTATGGCTTCAGACAGTCAGAATCGTGTTTATCTCTGCATACAAATCGTGCTAGTGCACATGAGGAACTTACACGTTAAGTCGTTCCTTAGTGGACTCATGCCAAACTTTAGGAAACTCTAGAAAAATATGTTCCAACAAGGCGCTGATCCTGGAAAAATACAAAAAAAGTCTCTAGATCGCGCCAAAAGAGCTAGGGCACACGACGGCCGAACTCAGCAAAAAATAACCAGGTCACTGCAATTCACCATACTCTTAAGCCCATAAACAAACTCAGCTCAATACAGCTCATCAAACCCACTAGCTACAATGTAACTCATTTCGCCCTACAAAATCCTGATCAAGAACATGGTATCAGCTCTGAAAATTCTATCCGACCATCTCATGGAAGGTATACAATGAACACGGTTCAATCAACATGAAAATTATGAGGGGATTAGACATTAAAAAACGTGAAAAGAAAACCTACGTATAATTTGAAAATAAGAATATTTAAATGATTTTTACAGGATTAATCTGAAATAAAAAGAATCATGCATTAAAACAATATGTTCTATAATATCCATCACAATAGCGGAAAACATAAACAATTCTAATTGAAGAGAAGATTCACGGTCTATATACGCAAAATAAAAGTTGCAAAAATATATATATATATATATATATATAATAGATCTCAATAGAAAATTTTAAGATCTATTTATAAATATATTCAATTAATAACAATAAAATATAAAATATTAGCATGGGTGTAACAATTGGCAATAGAATGTTGCACTCCTTATGACAAGGGTTCAAATCTCTGCTAGCCGGTGCACCAAAGGATATAGTAAATCCTCAGCTAGCGGGTAAACCATCGGCTAGTCCATACAGAGTATAATGTTAATGTACATACATGTAGCTTTCATAAAACATGATCTGATAAATATTATTTTGAAAAAACTTCCCAATTTTGTTTAAAAAGCCAACCCTAAATTTTTTCTGAATTTTTGCTCAATGCCCGGTTCAATGTATAATCTTAAAAAAAATCATAAAAATGTAATTTCTGACCTTCTCAAGGCGAGCATCGAAATACCGAGTGCCAACAGGAATGCAAGCACGATCAGCTATTGGTGGACACGCCACTGATACTACTTGTCTCTCTGCAACTAGTTCCCGGCAGTGTTTAATAGCAGTTGACGGATGACGGAACTTGGAATACAGTTCCACTGGACTTGTTAGAGAAGTCAAATCTAACGTGTCCGATCGGTTGTCTGGTGATCTTTGATACTGGATGCCCAGCATTCCATCGCGGAGTGTGATGGACACAAGATGCCATCCGTCGTCGCCATTGCCGGGCTTGTACTCAACAACACCGCTCATGCTCCTTTCCATGCTGCTGCTGCTACCGATCTCCATGTTGAAGTTGCTTGCAGTTGCAATGGCACTCTTAACAGAAATCTAGTAACAATAACAGAGATAGATTGCTTGCAGTTGAAATGGCAATCTTCTTGTGTAGTATGGTTTGCTGGTGTGGAGAAGCTTTTATAATAGAAACTTCGAGTGCAAATGCGGTTGAATTAAGGCCCGCTCTATCCCGAGATTAATTAAGGCAGAAAGATTCGGTTATTTTTTATCCCTGTATTAATTATGGGTAGCCCATAGGCTTTCCTGGAATGGATACCGGTATCTGTGGCCTCAGCCATCATGCTGTATTAAATATGATTGTGGTAATGGTTATCGATAAATAAAAATATGATTAATTTTTTTTAATGTTGTAATTTAAAACTGAGTAATCTTTCTACCGGACCATTTGCACGGATCGGACCACAAGCACTGGGTGATGTGACAGCTCACGCTAGCTAGGTCATCCAATTGGTGCAAATGGTCCTCCAATTGGTGCAAATGGTCCGATAGAAAGTTTACTACATTTAAAACTTGGACTATTTCAAATGAATTGAAGGATTTTTTATGATGATATAATTGATGGTTATATAAATATGAACATGATGTGTTTTAAATATGACTCATGTAAAGGTAATGGATGGATATAGATCCAATTTCTTGAGGTGTACATTTTTTAATATTTAGATGTTTGTTGGTATTTGATAAATCTTTAAAATAGATATATGCTAATTTATTTATTTTTTTAATATTTAGGTTGATATGTAATTTATATTTTTTATTTTTTATTTTATAATATTTTTTTATTAATATCAACTATTATATTCTCTTGGAGAGCACCTCATTGCACCTCCTATTATGATGTTTCTTAAATATAATGAGGGCCCAGAGCGATATTCACTGTTTCTTTATCATAAAAAAATAAAATAAAAAAGGTCATGGACGGTTATAAATAAATATGAATAGTGTTATTCTTAAATACAAGGGGCAATGGATGGAAATAAAGAAATATAATAAATATAAATATGGTTATGGCATCCGATAGACCAAAGTTTGGTGAGGGGACCTTAACCACCATCACCATCATCATAAAGAAAATATAATATGATTTGTCTTAAAGAAGATTAAGATAATAGATGATTATAAATAAATACCATCATAGATTCAAATCCTAGGCTCTATTAAGCTTTCAAGAGGGATCAAATCATTGGAGGTGCAAACATTTTCTTAAGTATTGCACTCAAACACCAAAAGACACATTTTTTTATTTAAGGTAAACATATAATATTATTATTATTAATATTTAATACTATTTATAAATTTTATATAATAATAATAAATTTATACCCAACATGTTAGCCTATACAAAATTAAAAGTCATGTCATTTTCATTCTAAATCTCTTATCCTTTGTATACATAAAACAAAGGATATTGATATGAAATAAATAAATAAATTTATTGACAACTACTCATGCAAATTACTTACCCAACTATGCAAATGCTTTAATTGATGGTGGTTTGCAAGAAACCATGACTACCTTGGGTGTTGAAAATATATAAATATTTGGTTATACCATTAGTTTAATTGAGGGTGGTTTTCCAGAAACCATGGGCTACCTTGGGTGTTGAAAATATATAAATATTTGATTCTACCATTAGTTTAATTGGTGGCAGTTTACCATAAACCATTAACCATGGGCTGCCTTGGGTGTTGAAAATATATAAAACCAAAGTCAAATCCTCATTAAAAGAATATTTTATATTTTCATCTAAAGGCACATATATTAATAAATAAATAAAAAATTAAAAAATTAAAAATGGCAATAAATAAACCTCTCCTAAGGTATTCCACTAAAAAAAATTGTCAACCGAGGTTTGCACCTCGAGAAATTGATCCCTCTCTGTGCTTGATAGAGCTTAGGATTTGGATCTAGGCTTGTTAAAAATCAAAGAAAATCAAAACATCCTACTACACATGGGAGTAGGAGCTGGAACTAATACAAACACTAAAATGTTATCCCTTTGGAGATTGTTGTGGTTTGCAAAACACAAGGGTCTCCTACATTTACAAGTTCTAGGTTACTCAAAAGTTGTAATTAATTGGGCTAATGGAAAGGATAAGATAATGCTTATTCAATTAGTGAAATGGAAACATAGAGTGTTGTCTCTTATGAAGTGGTTATCTTGATTATATTTTTCTCATATTATAGGAATCTAAGTAATGAAGTTGATTATCTTTCAAAGATCTTTGTTCGGGAAATGGATGTTTCAATTCACTAAGAATAAAAAGTGGATGATGTGGTTATGGATAGGGGTATTCGTTGCTTCTTATAGTTTTTAAGTAGACCCAGTTTTCAAAAATGGATGGGATTTCCCTCAGTATGGATTTGTGTCCAAGTATGCAACATGTTTTTTCTTTAAAGGAAGTATTTTGAAATATTTTGTGCTAAAGGAGGTATGTTCAAGGAATTTATTGTGCTAGTTATGTATGTATGGAAGCCATAGAAAGATCAGGAATGTTGTTTTGTTTGGACAATTTCCTAAAGAACTATTTCTGAATTAGTATATATGTAACTTTTATTCCCGATTTTCGATGAATAGAAAGTTACAGTTTTTTTCTCTTAAAAAAATATGGATATGATTCATCTTAAATATTACAAAGTGGATTCCTATAAATAAAAGTTATTAATTGAATAAGAAGGTTTTCATCACTTTTTTTATATAAGATGTTGTATTTCTCACCGAAGCCTATATCAGGTGGTTGGGAGCATTCGTTGCGATAATCTCCACTCAGGTTCAAGATTAGCTTGTGACATGTTATAATGGACATTGGGGATACGATGATTCTTTGTTGAATGTCAAGTGTATGTTCTTTCCATGGATGTATCCCATGACATCGATGAACCAAAATTAACAAAAAAAAATGAGGGCCCTAGTCTTATTCATATCTTCTGCACATGCGAATAATTAGTGGAAATCTGCAAATGATCTAAGCCCTTCAATGAGTCCCTACCTGGAATAGAGGTGAAGTAAAATAGAATGACAAATTTGTCAGTAGAACAATTGATAGGGAAAGGAAAGATAGTGGACAACCTGATCCAGTCCAAGGGTTAGGATCTGTCCCATGTGGTATTGAAGGGAGTCTAATATATGTGAGATATCTACTCATCCTAATGGATAGTCATGTGGCCTTCCATTTCGCAATAGAGTTAATAATGATTAGGGAGATCCTCAAGTTATTGTCACTTTATTGTTCAAGTTCTTCGACATGTGGAAGGAAATTGTAGCCTCGAGTTGATGTTCAAAACTTTGGGGTGAGGTTTTGTTAGATCTAGGGTTACATAAATGAGTTGATTGGTGGTGGAAGTTCCCATCTAGTAAAGAGAACAAGAATATGACAAATGATAGTTATAAAATTTCATGGAGGATTTATTTCATTAGTGGTCGGAAATGACAGTCAAGTGGAACATATTGTTCGAGGTTTTGTTGTGAGGGGGAGACTGTTGGAGGATTTGCGGTCATATGGAAAACATATCAGAATGTGATATGGTTTTCATTTATAGAAACATAGTTACAAGCATGATCCAGATGAACAGAGGACTCAAAAGAATCCATGGTTGATGGCACAACATAGTTCCAAGCATGATCTAGATGAACACGGGAATCAAAAGAATCCATGGCTTGTGCAGAGATCCGACAATTAATTCATGGCTTGTGCAGAGATTCGACGGTCAAGAATGAATCAACACAAGATATCAACGATCAAGAGAAAATCCGCAAAGTGTGAAACAATATATGATGAACAGATCTAATGGACGGGAATCATTCCGCACAAGACATCAATAGTCAAGAGAAAATATGAAAAGTTACAAAGGTAATCTGATGAACAACATCTAAGAGCCAAGAGTGAACCCGCACAAGATATCAACGATTGAGAGAAAATATGCAAAGTTTCAAAAGTAATCTAATGAATAAATTTGATGGTCAGGAGTCAACCTGCACAAGAAATCGACGACGCTGAAGGAGTGTTGCAATGCAGGAGCGGAAAGGAAGAATTCCAAAAGTTCGAGAATAAGAAAAGTTAGATTTCCAATTTCTGAAGTCGAAAAGAAGAAAGTGGAAAGCGGGAGATCTGGAAAGGACTAAAGGCTGGAAGTTGGGTTTTTCGATCCCAAAATCTGGAAGTCAAAAGTGCGAAAGTAGAAAAACAGAAGAACATGAAAGGAATAAGGTTGGAAGTTGAGTTTTTCGAGACTGAAGTCCAGAATTCAGATGTGCGGAAGTCAAAAAGCGGAAGCCGGAAGTCAAAAATTCTGGAATTTGCTCAAACAAATGTTGAAAACCTGAGGTCAGCATATCACACCGGATCTAAGAGTGACAGTCGAGAAATCATGCACGAGAAATCAATGATGTAGAAGGAGTTCTGTAGGTAGAAAACAGAAATCCTGGAAGTTGTTTAAAAAAATTTGAAAAAATGGGATCCCCATCCCGCACCGGATTCAGATCAACAGTCATGGAGAGCCCAAAGAAGATCAATGGTGTGGAATGATTGGGGCAGAACCATTACTGTGGAACCAAAACTATGAAAACAGGAGTGCAGAAACTTTGTTTTCTTTGTAGAAAACAACAAGTACGAAAGAAACCAAAGGAGGAAGAATCGTTACAGAAATTCATGGTTAACCAACAATTGGACTTCTTGTCTGTCATAAGGCATCGAATAGTTTGATTCATTATATAAATGGACGTTAGGAATACGAATAGATAAAAGGTTTACATATTAACATTTATAAAAGGATGTGCGTGATGAAGGAAGGAGTGTGCTCTCTGTAGATAGAGAAGCTGATGAATGGATTTTCGGTAAAGTGGGAAGCACAGAATGATAGAGGACTTTGAATATCTAGAACAAAGATAATGAGTGGAACCAAGGTGCATAAATCCAAAAGAAGATTAGAACATAGTTGGTATGCAATGTTATATCTGTTTTTCTAAATATTGTATTGTACATGTTTAAGTCTAAGAAACAAGGGTGGAAGGGTGGTCCCGGGGAAAACCATTTGTTTTCTTTGTACAAGTTGCAGCCTATACAAGTGGAAGCTGGTGCATGAAAAAGTGACATAAGGATCATGATATGTTGAAATTTATGTTTATGTAAAAAGATAAATGTATTTTCTTTCTATGACATAAATATATCTACCTCTAAAACTCAATTCCACATGGTAACACATTCTTATTTGACAAAAACTAAGTGTTTCATTGAATATATACATATAAAAATCAATTCTACGCATCCTGTGAGCATTTTTTAGGAAAATATGTGGAAATTTAGTAATAGTCATTTATTGAAAACAAGCATATTCACAATGCAACCAATACACCATGATGTAACTAGTAGGAATAACCACTCTTTTGTT
>LPNX011071557.1:91625-107610 GCA_001517045.1 Pseudotsuga menziesii
GGGAGTTTAACATGGATATTTTAATTACTTTTCATTTAGTTTTATTATTGGGTTTTTAATTTTTTATTTATGCCAGTTAACATAATGTTTTTTTATGTCCACTATCATAATGCGACTAACGTGTCAAGATCTCCCCCATACTGGGTTGAGGGAACCTCGCTTCTCTCGGTGCAAAAATGCATTTCTAATTTGATGATGTTTAATTTGACATTTTCGTGTTTTCCATCACTAGAATCCGATTTGCAACTCACGGGAAATCTTGCAAAAACTAATTACAAATACATGCTCCATGCATTGGCTATGTCTATTGCATGATCTGTCACAAATTTCACCAATGATTCAAATGCGTAGTAAGATCATGACCATCAACTACAAAAACAAATATTCTTATGGGTAGGGAAGAGAGTAAGGTTATCCTACAAATTACGGGTCTAATCAAGATTAGTAAATGGTGCATGCAAAGTGGTCATGCAAATTATATACAGACTTGGGTCTCTCTCCTAATTTGATGCCCTATTTTTTCCCCACATCTAATAATTACATTGGGCCTCCATGGGACCAATCTCAACCAAAGCACATACTAATTCCACCCATAAATTGCAGTAACAAGAAACAATTCCCCCTCAATATCGCTTGGGAATTGACTATCCATAAAAACCAAGGATTGACATTAACAAGGTAAACCATTGAAATTGGTAACAATGAATGCCAATGATTGACTTTCATAGAAATGCCATGCACTGCAACATTAGAAGGAATGTGAATTGCACTTTTGTTCTCCTTAGAATTCTATGCAAAGATGAGAGACACTTCATATGTATGAATTCAAAAAAAGGAAGAGGCACGCCTTCATTCTTTCTCCCTTTCAAACTTAAAATTGTAACCCTCAATCCCTGCACTCCCTCTACCAAATGAAAATACCAATTTTGATTTCCAATATAATTAGAGTCAAACTTGATCACCACCTAGCCTTTTATTATTTTGCTCACATATGTATACTTTCTCATATGGAAAATTAATGTGCATTTAATACTTGCCATCGATTATATGAGTTTGTATTTATTGCTTATACGTACTTGCAATAGAGTTTCTTTTCAATTTCATTGACTACTATGCTTACGATAAATTAACTAGACTTGCTTTCAACACATTATTATGTTATGTACATACACACAACTTTCTCTCCTTTTGCAACATATTGAAGTTCTCTCCGGCTTTTGATTTCCCATGTTTCGGGGTATGCTAGTTTATATGTTTTATTTTATAATATTTTTTTTATTTATGTCAACTATTATATTAAGTTGGAGAGCATCTCGTTGCACCTCGTTTCTCTCGGTACAATAAATATGAATATGGATCCTCTTAAATATAATGAGGGTAATTAAATATAATGAGGGCCCATGGTTTACCTCGATACCGTCCTAAAAAATGGGGATGTACCTTCGGGTTTCCCGAGCGATGTTCCATCATAAAAAAATAAAATAAAAAAGGTAATGGATGGTTATAAATAAATATGAATAGTGTTATTCTTAAATACGAGGGAGCGATGTTCCATCATAAAAAATAAAATGAAAAATGGTAATGGACGGTTATAAATAAATATGAATAGTGTTATTCTTAAATATGAGGGTAATGGGACGTTAACCACCACCATCATCATCATAAAGAAAATATAATATGATTTGTCTGAAATAAGATTAAGATAATAGATGATTATAAATAAATACCACCATAGATCCAAATCCTAGGCTCTATGAAAAGAAGAGAAGGATCAAATCTTTGTAGGTGCAAACCTCTTCTTAAGTATTGCATTCAACTATCAGCTTTGGTGTGATTCACACCAAAAGACACATCTTTTTATTTAAGGTAGACATATAATATTTTTATTACTAATATTTAATACTATTTTTATTTTTTTAGGAAAGAACATTACAACATCTCCTCATACATGGTTTTGAAACCATATGCAAGGCCCTCCTAGAACCATGGGTTGTTCAAGAGTCCTTGCACATGTTCTTAAAACCATTTGCAAGGACCTCCTAAACCATATATAATAAAACCATGGGTTGTTTAGGAGGCCTTGCACATGTTTTTAAAAGCATTTACAAAGCCCTCATAAACCATGTATGATAAAACCATGGGTTGCTTAGGAGGCCTTGCACATGGTTTTAAAACCATGTGCACGACCAACATTTTTTTTTTTGCGGATAATTTAATTTTTATTATTTTATTAAGTAGGAACATTACAACATCTCCCCCATATTGTGTTGTTTTTTTAACGACATTTTTTTGGCTAATAATTACATTTTTTGATAATTATTTATTTTTTATTTTGTATGGTCGACATTTACAAGAGAAACGTTACATAACTTTACAAGATCTCCCCCATACTGTGTTGTAAAGCATAACTAATATGGATCCTCTTAAATATAATGACGGTAATGGATGTTTATAAAGAAAATATAATATGATTTGTCTTAAATATTATTAGCATAATGGATAGTTATAAATAAATATGAATATGGTTGGTCTAAAATATGAGGATAATGGATGGCTATAAAAAAAAAAATATGATTTGTCTTAGATATCAGACAGATATTAACATAATGGATAGTTATAAATAAATATGAATATGGTTGGTCTAAAATATGAGGATAGTGGAGGGCTATAAAGAAAAATAAAAGAAAAATAATATGATTTGTCTTAGTTATAAGACAGGTAACGGATGGGTATAAATAAATACGATCATGGCTCCTCTTAAATATGACGAGGACACTCGATAGTTATAAAGAAATTTAATATGACAATGGTAATGGATGATTATAAAGAAAATTATAATATGAATGGTCATAAATGTGGTTAAGGAGGTGGATATGGATAGTTATAAATAAATATAAATAGCTATTTTTTTAAATAGGAAGGTAATGGATGGTTATAAAGAAATATAATGTAAATTGTCTTAAATATGGTAAAAGGTAATGAATGGTTGGTTATAAATAAATATGAATATAATTAGTATTAAATATACAAATAATAAATATGAATATGATTCATGGGTTACTCATTTATGTGCTAAAATTAAGGATCCAAATACCTCTATTATTATTCTTCTTAAACATTAAGAATCCATATACCCCAATTATGATTCCTCTTAAATATTAATATGGCTAGATTTAAGTATGATGAAGGTAAGGGATTGTTACCCCAATTATGATTCCTCTTAAATATTAATATGGCTAGATTTAAGTATGATGAAGGTAAGGGATTGTTATAAATAAATGTGAATATGATTCATCTTAAATATGGCATGGTAATGGATGGTTATACTAAATATGAATATGATTCCTCTTAAATATGGGTAATGGATTATTTATGACCACTTTATTATGTATGGTTATAAATAAGTATGAATGTGATTCCTCTTAAATATGGGTAAAATATGAGTAAGGTATGGTTAATTTTTAAAAACAAATTTCTCACATGAGAGGAAATAAGTAAAGGTGGATTTTATGGTCTCCATATTTGTGGATTATGTATGGTCATTTGTAGTTTCTTCAAAAAACTTTGGGTAGAAGTAAACAACCTCTTGAAAATAAATGAAAACTAGCAGGGCTAAAATGTACAGGACTGCTTAAAAGATTGGTTCAATAATAAAGTTAAAATTAAAGAATTGTCTCTCTTTATAATATGGAGCATTTGGAAATCTAGTAATATGTATATATTTGAAGGTATCAAGCTTCATTTTTCATAAGTCGGCATTAAAGTCACATGTGCTTAAAGAGTACTTTAAAGAAAATGATCCCTCATTTCCTAGATGCTCGATTATCCCTCTTTTTGATGATTCTATTCCCATTGGATTTTTATGGGGCAGAATCTAATGGTATATGTGAAATAAGGATGTTATGTACATTTCATTGTTATTGCATCCTTTATGTCCACATATCCTTTTGCTTTAACTAGGAATTGGCTATATTTGAGAATAATCCCCCAACACTTGACTTTATGACATTTTTTCTTTTGACGTACTAAATGGGAGACATGAACATATCTAGGATGAGGCACCATTTATATGTTGTTATTTCACGGTATATTTCACTTGGATTGCATACACACATCTAGGAATGATGCCCCAATTCATTATCACATGACTTATTATACCCAAGTGTGGCTCATACCTCATACATCATACTTGTTATGTGTAATATTGGTGATGTTTTCCCTCTTTCATGACATTCTACATTGGTTAAGGATGGATAAATTGACCCTGAATAACTTTAAAATTACACAAATTTACTAATAAAGTTGATCATGGTGGAATTTTGACTAACATATACATGACCACATTTGTATGATGAGCCTCATTATTGGATAACTTTTGATATATGACTTGAAGATAAAATATCTTTCACTCTTATAAATACATACAATCACAGCCTAGATGTTTCACTAGTTGAGGCTCATCTCTATTACGTGTTATATTGCACATATAATCAACATGATTAACTTGCATAACACTAGTAGAATAATAATGGACATAAGACATTGTGGTAAGGTACATTATATCATATAATCAATGTCATAAAGAATTAAAGTAGCTTCAATATACATATATTCACTCTAATAGGTGGGGCTAAAGGTATAAAAAATGATACGATATCTCTGACCTTAACTAATTATCAACATAGGGAGTCATACAAACTTGAGAGGGTTCAAAAAAGTATATGCATCTACAAAAATGGAAAGTAGTCTAGTAGTATATGAAAATATTAAACTGATAAAAATGAAATTCACCAATCACAAAGCATTCTATTTAAAGCAGAAATAAATTCTATCTAGAGGGTGCAAACATGTAGGATCCAACTATTCAATTCAACATCTACTTCTTTATCCTTCCCAAAAGGATGAGTTGGAGAAGCTTCCCATATTTAACTACAGAGTTAAGGTGAGGGATTTTATTAATATAACATGGGTATGTAATATGCGGGAAGCAAAATAAATACCAATTCCATGCAAATGCTCAAGATGCAAAGGTGAGTGATAATTAAATTGAGTGATAGACACAAGCATGTAAACCCAACAACAATAAGTAAAAATAAGCATTTAATTATTCATAACACAATAATTTAACTATAAATATAATAATCATTAACAACCAGCAACATAAGCATGAACTATCAACATGAGTAGGAAAGGTCTGTGTAGAGTGAGTAAAATAAAGCTTCCTACAACAAAAATAAAAAAGCATGTTGAAATCCCACAAATGCAATCAATATTTAAAATGTTGTACGAAACAATCATAGAATTAAATGTAATCTAAAAACATAATATCCCTGTATCATTTCTCGGTGGGATCTTCCTAAGGTCTACGCTCGAATGTTTTTTAACTATTGATAGAAGGCTTATGAAAACAAGACAATTGCAGAAGTGGAAGCCCTTGGATTTCCTCTTTCTATTATCCTTGCACAAATAATAAGTAGAATCATTTATTGACATTACTTTAGTAAAAAATACGATTGCACACCATTCAACTATGGCACTAATTTTCTTCATCCCTTATGACTCCTGCTAGTATATGCTTTGGATCCTTAACACCCACGCAGTTGTGCCAAGCCAATTATCTTGTTATGCATGTAGGAACCATGATTTGTCTAATGATGAAACAATAGGGTTAAATCATTAGAATTATGATGTGAGACGTCAAATAAGGAAGTTAAAACAATTAAACAAATAATTTAAGTCAATCATCAATCACAACTACATATACATGAAAAAAGAGATGATATCTATCATGAATGCATCTTACTTCATACCATTTCCCATTATTAACCAGTATGAACCACATGAAATGGATGGGGTAATTCTGGCCATTTTGGAAGCCCATCACCCCATTGCTTTAAGGTATTGCATATCCTTGTGTAATAAAAAATGGAGGTTTGTTGATACTTGTTGTAATTGGTTTGACCTTTTGGTTATGGTCTAACACTCCAAGCAACAAATTTGGTCTACTCCCTTAGATGATAATACCCCTTGGACTGCTTTACTTCTCCTCATGCTTTTACTTCTGATATTTAATTCCAATTATCTACAATAGGGATAGTTAAAAGCAGGGGTGGATTGATACTAAGGACAATACACTCAATATCGATATTGTCTACAGTGGAGATGTATAACTTAAAGTTGAATAGATCCCTCATCAAATTGGATCGGGTGTGAATTTCTATATTTCCAATCTAGGTGGAAGATCCTTCCACTTGCTTGGATTTCTTTGACGACCTGACCTCTACTCCCCTCAATCACCTTTCTTAAGTGTTCTAATGCGTAATCTTGATTTTCCTATAAGATGAGGATGATATCATTGTTTGTGATAAACACTTGGTGGCCTGATATGACACCTTCAAGCCTGTCATCCTCCAACCTCATCCATAATTGGATGTGGATTTACTTTCTCTGGCATTTTTCCATTTAAGCAACTCTCTTATACTCATTTGGTACCCAGGAGCATAGTGCTTTAAGTTGCAGTCCCAAACATAAGGCTTAAACATTCCTTTCTTTTAGCAATTTTAAGGCAAAAGGGAAAAGCTAGTTTAGGAGTAACTATCTTGTTTTTTTCCATCAGGATACTCCTTATTTTTCTCCATCCAAAAGCATGTTTCTTATATATTTCCATCACTTATCAACTGGTACAACTCACTCAGTCATTTCGCGAGCATATTAATAGATTAAGAAAGTGATTTATGCACCTATGGGGGATTTTGACTTGTTTAGTAAGCGTGCTTTTTGTCCAATTAGAATAGCATAATTATGATTTAAAAAATTTGATGTAATTATATATTTGGGCAGCATATTAATTTATTAGGTTGGCTGATGTACTCTTATTTAATACATGATTGTGTTATGCTCCATAATCAGTCTCCTTTTTTGTGGAATTTTGCATGTTTGACTAGTAATTTTGTGAGTGTAATTGATTTACATCTTCGGATTAATTTCCACACTTAAATATAATGTAAAGTATGCAAATACATTTTTATAAGTGGGTTTTAAAATATAACTTCCCATAAACTAAATCAAAATAAGACTTAATATCTAGTTGCAACTAAGAACACACTAGATTTCTTTGAAACCTCTTAGGTTGTGAAACAAGTAATTATGGAAATAAATGAAAGTGAAGTACATTAATCACCATGTCATGAAAATGTAAAAATGATTTGGTCAATTTTTAAAGCACCCTTTAACAAATATTTGGGAAAAAATAATGACATCTATCATTAAAAAAGTAGTGTAATTGAATGTAAATCTAGTATAATGGATTAATCTTTATTATTAGAAGAAAATGCTTAAAATGAAAAGATAAGGAATTGGAAGAAGGGGCTTTATTGATACATGTAAATAATAAATTTAAATTTGAATAGAAATTCAATGGACAAAAAACATGCATATTGAAACTATTGAGGAACACAGGCAATGTAGGTTGAGAAAGAGGGAATTAAACTTTGCAAAAAGAAAAGAATAATAAGAAAGTTTGATAAGATTTTGAGGAGTACACAAAATAAGAGAAGTATAACTTCGCTCTACCAAAGGAGTGGTAATTAAAAAGATTTTTGCACAATGTCTTTCCACTAAAAAATATTATGCCCATAACAATGGAGATGGGAGGGAAATTCTTAATTTTGGAATGCAATAGTTCAATTACATTTGAAGAAGCTCAAAGAACTATGTAAACACACCTTTCAACATACTACAAAATACAAAACAATTGAACTTGGCCTCTAATATCTAAATAGATGCTAGGAATTCAAAATTTTAAATTGAATCTACTAAAATCCCCATAATATTGAGAATTTAATATAATATGAAATTAGTTAACAAAATACTTTAATTTTAAGAAGAAGTCTAAACTAGTGACCATTTCAAATTTCCCAAAAAATTGAGTCTCCCAAACTAATCTACAAATTCTTCAAAAACCCCACCACACCCATTTTACTGGAATTTAAATAGTATTGAAAGGATTTTAAAATTACTCTGTGGGAATCCATTAAAATCTCGTCTATAAAAGCTTTCAAGAATAGTTGAAATAGTTTCACATTCAAACTAAATATTTTTTAATTAAACTAAATATCTTAAAAGCCATTTAATAATGACAATTAAATAGAAAACTTAATGATGAAGATATATCTAAAAGATGGAAAACATTAGGATTGATATTGATTGAGCCGACTCAAACTTTTCCTTAATTGGTAAGTGTTAGGTCATGTTTTTGTCTTCCATTGTTTTCATGCTTTTATTCATATTTTGAACCTTGCTTTTACTTTTTGTTTCTAGGAAATTTTGTTGATAGGGATAATGTTGATTTTAAACTTTTAATTCTCATCATTTTTTATTTATAAGCTTATTTTTACAAATTTTGCTTTGATTTTATAATTGAGGGGTTTTATAAGGCATATATGGATTAAAGAGTTTTTTAAATAGTATAAAAGTTAAATATTAACCCCTAAACCAAGTGCAAACTCATATCATTAGCCTAATCTTGTGAAATCATTAAATTGGATTTTCTTGTAGTGCAAGATAGAAATTGATACACTAGACCGCTACAAGAAAATCGCGCGAGCTAAAATCATCATTTTTTGGTCAAATTTCTTCGGTATTCTCATACCTAAGGTGTCAATCACATTGTATGATGCATTTGATACATTTATTTGACAATTTAATCAGTAAAGCAGGTGGAATGCCATCATAGATGCGAAATCATGGCGGTTTTCATGCTGAGCAGGTATAATGATGACAGTAGAGCATAATGAAACAAAGCTTTTGAGATTATGTTTTATCTGAAGGACAAGAACGGTAAGTGAAGATCATGGAGAGAAATCAGTGTGTAGGAATCGATATTTTAAAACTAAACGAGAAATTAGGGCTTCTCAGCAGGAGCAGGTTGGCATGGTCTAAGCAATCAAAGACAAGTGGAGCATGCAATTCGACACTTGACTACTGAAATAACTATATTCAACACCCAAATTGATCATCTTAACAAGTAGCCCGCATGCCTTTGCTAGGGTTTTTTGAATTTGGGGATTTTTCTGAAAAAACAATTAATAACAAATTCGAATGCTGAATATTAGTTTTAAGACCCAATCCATGATAGATGATAAATTATTCACCAATACATTCAAAGTATTCATCATTTGAACAGTAGAATTCAGAGCAGAGCTTGTTGGAGTTTCCTGAACTGCATTTTAGGTCAGTCTGTTGATATTTGAAGACATTTAGATTGTGGTATATTGACAGAAGTTGTTTAACCATAGTAAATATGAAAAAGAGTGGAAAAACAAACAAGGCAAAGCCCTCTGACCTAAGCTGGGTGAAGAATTTTCCACAATGTGCACAGTTATTTTCATATGCAAGATGGTTAACATTCTTTAAGAAAATTGAAGGATATCATGCATAGGTGTCTTATAGATTTTCTCAATGCCTAGACAGAGACATAGTGTCTTTTGACACCTTAAAGTTCAAATTAACTAAGAAATTGATAGCTGAGGCAACAGGGATCTAGGACGAGGGAGAGTTATGGTTTAAAAAGGTTCCATTCGCCTTCAATGCTCAAAAGTACTTGCTTCCTGGTGTGATTGCAGATTGGGGAAAAGGTGTTCCAATCCATAACTTTAAACCTGATTGGATTGAGCCCATTAAAGTCTTGCAGAGTTATGTTACCTGTGAGGGTAGATATGCATTCGTTTTCAAATATCACTTTAGGTTTCTTCAACATCTTAGTGATGAGTCCAAAATGAACTTATATTTCTTCTTCCTGAAAAGTATACAAAAGATGTCATGCAAAGTTAGAGAACACCAAAATCATATAAAGAAGTCTGTTTTCCATCATGGACTCATCAAGCTTATCATAAGCACTGTCTTGCAGAATAGGGGGAAGACTTGGGATCATTTCATCTTCTGGTCAGGTTTCAAAACTGATCAAGAGGAACAGTCAGAAAGAAGACAAGTAAACAAAGGTCAAGCTTTGACTAAGAAGCTTAGGAAAAAGGTAGCAGTCAAGAATGAAGAAAAGTTTGAACCAGAAGAAGTTTCAAACCAAGAAAATAAAAATTCTAAATTTGAACAGCAAGTTAATGAGAATGAGAGCAAGACTTTACAGCCATAAATTAAGGAAGTCGATCCTGTTGAAGATATTGTACCTGCAAAGACAATTCAAGATTTAAAAGAAGATATTGAAGTGCAAAAGCAAAGCCCTATCACAGTTCTATGAGAGGAAGATGAGAAATACCTATTTGATGATGATAAAATTCCTGTTACAAATGCAACTAGGGTTAAAGCAAACCATCCACGACCTACAACAGCATAATGAAGAGCTAACAAGGAAGATTGCAGACATGGAGACAGATCAATTAAAGGCAAGAATGAAAGCTCAAGCATTGGAAGGAATTTGTTTATTGGTTGAAGCAACTAAAGATTTGTGAAAGTTAGTCAAAAGAGTTAGTTATTAGTTAAGTTTGAAAAGTTATTTTATTTTTTGTAAAGATGTTTTAAATTGAACTATTCAATAGGCAGTCTTAAAAGCAGTTATAATTTAGTTATCTATTTGATTTTGAAAGCAAGATAAATGTTAGTATGAAAGAAGACAAAGGGTTCGATTTGTTGCTGACAAGGGGAGGTCATCAGGCTGGTTTATGAGCTAAGTAAAGACTCTTATGTGTATTTTGAGGACTGAATTATGAAATATATGCACTATATGCCCTTCAGTTTATTGTTTGGTTTCATTTATAACTTGTGTTAGTTACTCAGCTGGTATATTGATTGCTTGTTTAATGTTTTTATGCTTGGAATGCTTGCCAACTATGGGTGAAATTCAGTATTGTGTTTTCTGTTGGATTATGGTTTATATGTTATGCATATCAACCATTCAAAGCTCATGATTTAGCGTTTAATTTGGTTTTATGAATGTTTTCCCTCTTGTCTTCAAACTGCTCAACCAAAAAACCTTGAAAACCCTAAAAACCCTGTTTTACTTTATTGAGATTATTGAGATTGTGTTGGCTTGTTCTCTTGTAGTCTGGGAATAATTTCTGGCACTAACATATTTGGCACCGTTTCCGGGGAACGAAGTTGAAAACCTATTTTTCCCTGGGATACTTATCATTTCACTCATTTTAAGAGGTGAACTTAAACCAACAAATCTTAAAGACTACTTTTCACCAGTTTTTCACAGTGGCTATGAAGGGAGTTGGAACAAGAAACAAACCTAGTTCACCTTTATAGCTGGGTGTTTTAGACCCAGAACAGAATTTGAAAATAGCTAGGAAAATTAAAAGGTCTCAGTCATCCCCATCTTTATGCAGCCCTAATTAATTTGACCTACTGTCACCCCTTCCTCTTTCTGAGGAGGAAAAACAAAATCTATCTTGACGAATCGATTGGCAACTCCACTAGTTCAAGATGCAGAAGCCGAAGTCCATGGAAGCCATTTTGGCTCGAAGGTTTGCACCTTTCAATTTTTTCGATGTTCCAAGTTTTCCAAATCCAATACCTACTATAGACGTTTGTAGAGATTGTCTTCCATGGTTTAGAGAAAGAAAAGAGGATAATCCTTCAGATCACCTTATCATATTTCATCAATATATGGTTCAGTTAAATATACAGCATGAAGATGTTCCCATGAAGATGTTCATGTATTCACTCGAGAAAGATGCACGAGAACAGTATTTTTCTCTTCCTACTGCTAGCATTTCTTCACTGAAATAATTCCACGCATTTTTTTGGAAACATTGTAAGTATGTGTTCTTAGCTAAAAAAAAATTTAAAGATTGTTGTGAGCAGGATGATTTTTGTAACACAATTTCTGATTCAAAAAATCATGATGATAAGTATAATCAAGGATTCAAAACATATCATGAAGAAGTTGAATTTTCATAAATTGTTGAAGATGAAGAGGTAACATTTTCAGATACTGTTGTGAAGGAAAAATTCCCTGATCATTATGATCATCAAGTTGTTGTTTTAGGCCAGGTTGAAAATTATTCTAGTGATGAGATCAGCAGAGATAGTTTGGAATATTCTCATAATGATTTCAACAGTCTTAATAATCATTTGAATGCTAATCCTGTTGAAGATCAATCTCTTGTTCAACAAACTGTTGGAAATCATTGTTGTGTTAAAGATCGGCTCTGTATTGAATAAAAATATGAACCTTCAACATCATCATTTGAAATTTTCCAGAATGCTCCTCGTTATGATGAAGAGATTAGGGTTTCAAGACAAGAATTGTGTGATGAATTATATTCTATTCCTTTTTGTTTTGATACTAAAATCGATGAAATCCAGGCTGTTCACATTTTTAACGTTATATCAGAAGTTTCTCATATTCATGGTTATGATAAATCTGTTGTTCAAAACCATTATGAAGATGCTCTAATTTTTAATAAATATGATGATGAAATTGAAAAGAAAGACCGAGAAATATGTGAGGTGTGTGATATGGCACAATATGATCAGCAGATTCAGGAATGCATTCAGTCCATTATCCTTGAACAACCAAAGCCAATGCATGATAGTTATCCATTTGAAGACAGTGTGGAAAACGAGGTTTAGCTTGTTGACATTATTGATGATACTGTCCAAAAAATTCTGGAGCAAATTCAGGCTGATCCTGATGTCTTTTATCACCAATTCCTGTTTGATATTCATGGAACAAAATATTCTTATGGACAACCTATCTTTTTCATAGAACAAGAAAAGGTAACTTTTGGAAATTTTTATGATCCAATGGCATATTATTTAGAGTCAATACTAAGCTATAAATCTGTTATTTTAGAGACACTATTTGATGAAAGTGAGTATAAGTTGTTAGATATTTTCTCTTCATGTTTTCCAATATTTCTAATTATATATATATATATTCAGAGTTGGAAACAAGTTTTGGTGGGTTGACAAAATTCTTTCCTCGTTACATTGGAAATGGGATTACAATTTGATTCAGTAAATGGAAGGTTCCTCAAAGAAAGAGATTTGATTTTAATTGTATATATCAGTGTGTGAAGGATTGAATAAAGACTCCATATCCCAATGGATGTTTTGCAGAAAAGCGGCAGTTTTGGTTACAGAAGGCACTAGTCTACTGGTTCTTGAAGCCTCATAGGGAGGACTTCATCTTGCAGCAGGAGCCAGATGTTAGGTCATGTTTTTGTCTTCCATTTTTTTCATGCTTTTATTTATATTTTGAACCTTGCTTTTACATTTTGTTTCTAGAATTTTTTTTTTATAGGGATAATGTTGATTTTAAACTTTTAATTCTCATGATTTTTTTTTATAAGCTTATTTTTACAAATTTTGCTTTGATTTTATAATTGAGGGGTTTTATAAGGCATATATGGATTAAAGAGTTTTCTAAATAGCATAAAGTTAAATATTATCCCCTAAACCAAGTGCAAACTCATATCATTAGCCTAATCTTGTGAAATCATTAAATTGGATTTTCTTGTAGCGCAAGACAGAAATTGATACACTAGAGCGCTACAAGAAAATCGCGCGAGCTAAAATCATCATATTTTGGTCAAATTTATTTAGGATTCTCATACCTAAGGTGTCAATCACATTGTATGATGCATTTGATATGTGTCTTTGATAGTTTAATCAGTAAAGCAGGTGGAATTCCATCATAGAGGCGAAATCGTGGCGGTTTTCATGCTAAGCAGGTATAATGATGATAGTAGAGCATAATGAAACAAAGATTTTGAGATTATGTTTTATATTAAGGACATGAAGGGTAAGTGAAGATCATGGAGAGAAATCAGTGCGCACGAATCAAGATTTTAAAACTGAACGAGAAATTAGGGCTTCTCAGCAGCGACATGTTAGCTTGGTCTAAGCAGTCAAAGACAGGTGGAGCATGCAATTCGACACTTGACTACTGAAATAACTATATTCAACACCCGAATTGATCATCTTAACAGGTAGCCCGTGTGCCTTTGCTAGGGTTTTTTTGAATTTAGGGATTTTTCTGAAAAACAATTAATAACAAATTTGAAGGCTGAATATTAGTTTTAAGACCCAACCCATGATAGATGATAAATTATTCACCAATACATTCAAAGTATTCATCATTTGAACAGTAGAATTCAGAGCAGAGGTTGTTGGAGTTTCCTGAACTGTATTTCAGGTCCGTCTGTTTATATTTGAAGTCATTTAGACAGTGGTATATCGACATAAGTTGTTTAACCATAGTAAATATGAAAAAGAGTGGAAAAACAAACAGGGAAAATCCCTCTGAGCTAAGCTAGGTGAATAATTTTCCACAATGTGCACAGTTATTTTCAAATGCAGGATGGTTAACATTCTTTAATAAAATTGAAGGATATCATGCAGAGGTGTCATATAGATTTGCTCAATGCCTAGACAGAGACATAGTGATCCAGTATGAGGCAGAGTTATGGTTTAAAAAGGTTCCATTCACCTTCAATGCTCAAAAGTACTTGCTTCCTGGTGTGATTGCGGATTGGGGAAAAGGTGTTCCAATCCATAAATTTAAACCTGATTGGATTGAGCCCATTAAAGTCTTGCAGAGTTATGTTACCTGTGAGGGTAGATATGCTTTCATTTTAAAATATCACTTTAGGTTTCTTCAGCATCTTAGTGATGAGTCCAAAATGAACTTACCTTTTTTCTTCTTGAAAATTCTACAAAAGATGTCATGCAGAGTTAGAGAGCACCAAAATCATACAAAGAAGTATGTTTTCCATCATGGACTCATCAAGCTTATCATAAGCACTGTCTTGCAGAATAGAGGGAAGACTTGGGATCATTTCATCTTCTGGTCAGGTTTCAAAACTGATCAAGAGAAATAGTGACAAAGAAGACAAGTAGACAAAGGTCAAGCTTTGACTAAGAAGCTTAGGAAAAAGGTAGCAGTCAAGAATGAAGAAAAGGTTGAACAAGAAGAAGTTTCAAACCAAGAAAATACAAATTCTGAATTTGAACAGCAAGTTAATGACAATGAGAGCAAGACTTTATAGCCACAAATTAAGGAAGCCGAGCATGTTGAAGATGTTGTACCTGCAGAGAGAATTCAGGATTTAAAATAAGATATTGAAGTGCAAAAGCAAATCCTTATCACAGTTCTATCAAAGGAAGATGAGAAATACTTATTTGATGATGATAAAATTCCTGTTACAAATGTAGCTAGGGTTCTACTAAACAAAAGCTTCACACTCATTGTGATGAGGAAGCACTGTCAAAAAGAAAGAAAATGAAATTTGCTGAGTATACCTCAATTACTCATCAAGGAAAGACTCTCAAGATGTTGGGAGAGATTGCTCCAGTTTGGAGACCTAAAACAAGACCTAAGAATAAACTTAGACTAAACATGAAAAACTATTAAATCCTAAGTTGGTTAAAGAAAAGGTCTGTAAGATCCCCCTCCCACCTTGAAGAGCCGAGAGCGATTTCGACTCGTAAGAATATAAAATGGATCATAAATGCGTCCACGAGGAATAGAAAACCCTCACCACCATGAGGCTACTTCCGCTGCAAATTAATCCAAGGAACTGGAGACATTCTAACATTATCATAACAGTGAAGAACATTATATGTATGACGAAGGTATACATTTGAGGTATGTATTGTTGTGGAACATGTAATGTTACCTAAAATCATCACATGGTGAAATAAACTCCATATATATATATATATATATAAATTATATGTAGAACATCACATATAAATAATGAAGGATACTATATATATATTGGAGATGTATATATAGATATAATAATGGAACATATATAGTTACATATAACCATGAAGAGTTATATGGTGA
The DNA here is from genome assembly GCA_001517045.1 of Pseudotsuga menziesii. NCBI lineage: Eukaryota > Viridiplantae > Streptophyta > Pinopsida > Pinales > Pinaceae > Pseudotsuga > Pseudotsuga menziesii. The sequence goes on from LPNX011071557.1 coordinate 107,440, forward strand.
AATAAACCTTTTGATAATAGTGGAATCTATATACATGATAATGAAGAAGCATATATATAATTGCTGGAGGCTTACATACATTGGATATTGTATGTTAAACTTAAAATGGTACAACTTTTAAGGTGATGCAAAACCTCCTGCCTACTTACATTATATGTAAGAAAACACATA
>LPNX011071557.1:108250-172038 GCA_001517045.1 Pseudotsuga menziesii
AAGATTTTGGAAAAGATCAAACACCATTTATTTCACAGCGGGCTATAATAAATTAACTGTGGGGGCGTTATGGAAACGCCTGGACTTGCCTGGAATTTTGAGGAGGCGTTACAGTTGATTTGAAGCTAGTATCTGTTGATCATGAATTCCCCATTTTGGAGGCCTTAATTACTGGCCTTTGACGGAACGTCGATGGTGGCAGCATACCAGGAATTGGTAAGCTGAAATCGTGGTAACGCCAGGGTTTTGGGGAGAATAAGTCTCTCACTATGGGGAGTGCGAAGGGGGAGATCTTTTACGCCTGGTTCTTCATTTTTGGGAGAGAGAAAAACACAGTAATGGGGTCGAAGCAAGGAATGATGGATTTTCTTAGAATCTCATCATGCTACACTCTGCCTGCGTTGGATTTACTTAGCAACTCCAGCGTTGGAAGGTTGAAGAACCAGTTTGGAGAGTTCGGCACGCAAATGGTATGTAATGTGTTTTCATTTAGGGGTTGGAATAATTCTGTATCTGTTGGGATAACTTCCCAGGATCTGGTTCTGTTAGCTATGATTGGGATTTCTTTCCTAGTTTCTTCCGGACTCCCCAGCGATTTCGTATACTCCATTGGCATAAAATGAAAGAAGCATACCGATATAGGTTTAGCTCTGAATGTGTGAAGTATTTATGAAATCGAGAGCTATCAAGCTTCTTATATCTCCATCGATTTCTAGGGGCTTTAATTCTATGGACTTGTAGAGGACGAGCTGGCTCAATATTACTGGCGATTTATGCTGAGACGCTCCACTCGGCTGCGATGTGTGGGGGCCTAGGTTACTGTTGGTTACGCCTTACCTGCAGATATGTGTTAACTAAATGCATGATTTGTGTCTTGATTAAATCATATGCCCCATTTTTTCTGCTTTATACATGTATCTCTAGAAAACGGATTTCGTGTTGAGTACGACGGTGTTGTATTATTTTGATCTGGGAGTTACAGCTAGATTTTCGAAGAAAACCATGTTATTCTTTGCCTGTCGATCTCCTTATTACTCTACAATCCCTATCTGTTGATTCATGCGACCTAGCTCGCTGCTTTAGGGGGGAAAACTCTATCTCCCAAGCCTGCCGATTGGTATTCTTTTTCCTGTACCGGACTTCGAGCTGTTTGCTTACTGGGCATCGAAGGAGTTGTATTAAAATTGATCAACCAGAAAATGTGTTGGAGATGTGTCCTCACGGTTCATATTTACAACCCGTAGGTTAAAGGGAAATTTCTCTTCACCTCTAGCGATGAGAACTGTATTGTTGTTCTGTTATAAAAGCCTCTATCTTTTTACTAATCAGAACCATGTTTTGACAGTCGCTGAAATTGTATACATTTCAGTGTCAGCATGCCGGATTTCATTTCTAGAATCAGACCCCAGAATGTTATTCTTTGCAGATGGCGATTGCACGTCTTAACCTTGTAATTCCTATGGAACCGGATCTATGAGATCCAACATGTATGTCTGTTAATGTAAAGGGTTTTGACTGTATAGACTGTGTTTTCATAAACCACATTGTCTTGCATATCTTTTTCCTTGAGGATGTGTAGAGCGGTATCCCAGTTACCTTGTTGGCAAAGCGCAGCCTTACCTTGTTGGCAAATCGCAGAAGAGACTGCGTTGGAATATCTCTCTCTGCGTTGGAACTGTGTAGGTTAAAAACCATATATATAATTATAGTAGAAAAACCTGCCTGTGTTGTGCCAATGACCTAACGGTTCTAATATTGGAAGCTGTATACAATTATTACTGATGCAAGTTGATAAGGGTTCAACCTTTATGCCGCTGATTTGTTTCAAGGCATTTAACATTCATAGGTTTTGGGCCGTAGCGGCCTATGGCCTCGAAGATTTATCATGCTGGTAAATCGATTGGGGCTACTGAATCAAGAAGTTTCTGGTTCCACCTTTGATATCTATTATAACGATGGCTGGTATTTTTCTAGAATAGAAACCTGGGGCATCTACAAGATGTAGGTCATACTTGGGATAAGATTTTTCTTATTTGATCTCTGTTTGGTTCTAGTTTGTCTTTTAATTCTGATTTATGAATACATATGCACAGCTGCCTGCTGATTGTTCCTTCGCAAAAAATCAGAAAGCTATTCACGTATCTCTGTGATCTAGCTGCGAAAGCTTTAGTTGATTTTAATTCTGGTTAATGAATATATGTACACACTTGTCTGCTGATTGCTTATTTGTTGCAGATCAAAAAGCTATCCGCTTGATTCTGTGATCGGAGTGCGAAAGCATTCACTATTTTTTAATACTGCAAGTTAAAATGGTTTAGGAATATGTGTTGGTAATTGCCACTACTTGCCTTGTGGATGTTAGATTTTTCTCAAAGAAGCATATGCATGCCTCGGACTAGTTTTGGGTACAACAAAGAATGTACCAGCATCTATCTCAAGAAAATACCGATGCTCTTGTATAACTTTGGTATCTTATAGAATATGCCAGGAGGAACTTGCACTAAGGAAAAGTAACTGCAAGGCAAAATTCTCAATGGAGAATTTGGGCAAAGGATGTTCCTAGAACTTGTAAAAACTACACTGAATGAATTAATATAACACAATCTTTGGTGGACGTAGCCTCGGGGATGAGGTGAACCACGTACTTCGGTGTCCCTTTCATGTTTGCATTGTGTCTCTGTGTGTTGGTTCTTCATGTTTACTTTCTTATTATTGTTACTGTACATATTCTCATAGACTGTAATACTGTAAAATGATGGTCAAAGGATTGTGGTTGTGATCATAAATAAGTCAGTTTCCGGATATTATGATGATGCAATGCTGGTGAGTGAAAATAATGCTGAAGTCACATTAAAGCAAATTGTCAAGTAATTGTTTGGCTATGCACATGGTTTTTGACATAATATGAAATTCCCCGTAAAGGTTGCTACTAACAGTTTAAATCCCCTTGTAGTAATAAAGACAAAAAAAAAAAAAAAAAAACCTCTACCACTTTTCTGCACACATTGGCATCAAGGGCTGAGAGGGACACTAAAAGGTCACACTAATAGAGGATTCATCTTCTGAGGACAAATTTGATGATGTTGTAGATGATAGTAAAGATAAAAAACCAATAGAATCAAAAGGAAAATCTGTCGTGACTGATACAAAGATATCTGATATATTTCTGAAGATTCGAAATCAAATGTTGCAAGAGCAGCAACATAGTGAGGTAAAGAGTTCTTTCTTAGAGAAGAAGGAGATGGTTGAAGAAAAAGCTCCATGTAATGCTGAAAATGAAGAACTTCCAAAGTTTCTTGTAAGTTCTATAGGACTTATGGAAGAAGATGAGGAAATTTATAAGAAATTAAAGATCCCATGGATACCTGAGGGGCTGCAAACATCGGCAGGAGACAAGAGTATTGATTCAGAATAAGAGAATTTACAAAGAAATATAAAACAATACAAGTATCAGGTTGAGTACATGCAAGAAACTAATGATGGCCTCGTCACTGCAAACAGAAAGCTTAGAGAGGATTTGGAGGAAGTAAACAATCAGTACTAGGAGTTAATTACAGTTTCAAGGGAAGCATTGAAAAGGAAAAGGAAAACATAAAGTCAATTCACAGTGTTAAAGCAAACCATCCAAGACCTACAATAGAATAATGAAGAGCTAACAAGGAAGATTGCAGACATGGAGACAAATCAATTAAAGGCAAGAAGGAAAGCTCAAGCCTTGTAAGGAATTGCTTTATTGGCTGAAGCAGCTAAAGATTTGTGAAAGTTAGTCAAAAGAGTTCGTTATTAGTTAAGTTTGAAAAGTTATTTTATTTTTGTAAAGATGTTTTAAATTGAACTATTCGATAGGTAGTCTTAAAAGCAGTTATAATTCAGTTATCTGACTGATTTTTAAAGTAAGATAAATTTAAGTCTGAAAGAAGACAAAGGGTTCGATTTGTTGCTGACAAGGGGAGGTCATCAGGCAGGTTTATGAGCTAAGTAAAGACTCTTATGTGTATTTTGAGGACTGAATTATGAAATATATGCACTATATTCCCTTCGGTTTATTGTCTGGTTTCATTTATAACTTGTGTTAGTTACTCAGCTAGTATATTCATTGCTTGTTTAATGTTTTTATGCTTGGAATGCTTGCCAACTATGGGTGAAATTCAGTATTTTGTTTTCTATTGGATTATGGTTTATATGTTATGCATCTCAGCCATTCAATGCTCATGATTTAGTGTTTGCTTTGGTTTCATGAATGTTTGCCCTCTTGTCTTCAAACTGCTCAACCAAAAAACCTTTAAAACCCTATTTTACTTTATTGAGATTATTGAGATTGTGTTGGCTTGTTCTCTTGTAGTCTAGGAACAATTTCTAGCACTAATAGTAAGTAAAGATGAATGGCATCCTCAAGAGAACAAAATACTTAATTAAAAAATTGTATTAAAAAGATAATAAATCGTATGCTTAATTAATAAGAAATGGGACAAGGTGAAAAGTTTAAGGGAATCAAACGGGTAAGGGAGCCATGTTTTGTTGAGTAATTTGTGCTTCTTGGCCTAAATTGTAACCCCAATTTAGAACTTCTGAGTTTTCTGCTTAAGAGGTGGGATCAGTTAAAGTAAAAGTGGGTCTAGAAAAGTTTCTAGTAAATATGTTTAGAGATTGATAGAATGCTTGCTACAGGTCTGATATTCTAGGTGGATAAGCCAGATTAGATCAATCCCATAGTGATCAAAATTAAGAAATAGACTTATTATATTAAGGTTTTTTTTTACTTCATACATGTGTACATTATCCATTTACGACTATCTTTAGTTTGTGGGAAATGAAGCATATTTATTTCCGAATGGCTTTTCAGGGTATAACCACGAGTCGGATTGTAGAGGAATAAAAAAAATGACTACAAAATAGGGTTCGCTTGCCTATAATGTCATGCCTTTCGAGTTAAAGCACACCCCATTATATTCTCTAGCATTGTGATAGTATCTTTCCTAGACTACATCCATCAGTTCATAGAGGTTTATCTAGATGATTATATAGTATAGATGTATTTGAAGCAGCACATTTCTATGTTGTGTCTTATGTTTTACTGGTGTTGATAGTTGCAGATCTCCCTGAATTCAAAGAAATGCCTTTTTTCCCCATTTTTCACATTGTCTATAAGGAAGGAATATATGGGTTCAGAATCAGTGGAGCAAGGTTTGTGATGTGAAGGTGACTCTATCGGGGGCTATGGACGCTCACTGACAGTGGAGCAACACAATAAGAATTACAGAAGCTTGCGTGCTTGAATTTTATTTCCCTGATTAAAATTAGCTTTGCAATAATGGTTTTAACTTTAAACTGGAGATCACGCTTTAAAGAATAAAGGCCATCTGTTTTTCCCTTCATTTCAGCTTGCTGTGACAGACATATCACACTTGCTGCGACATACGTCGCACCTGCTGCAACATACGTCGCACCTGCTGCGACATACGTCGCACCTGCTGCGACACACATATCTCCTTTGCTGTGACAGACATATCACACTTGCTATGACATACATCGCACTTGCTGCGACATTGTGAAGATAGTGGTGACATCAAATGGTTACATTATGTGTGACGCTATGGTATGGTGTAACATATGTGCATAATGGTCATTGCAACGTGTTGTGAGTCAACATATGTGCATGGAGTTGGTTGCAACGTTTCGGGAATATGGAACGTCGTGGTACCATAACGCTTGGGAAGCGATTTGGCCGAATTGCATGGTTCAGTTTTAGCATATGATTGTAACATTGATAAAGAAGAGAATAGCTGTGGTCCGTTATGGCTCCTCTTGCTAAGTGCTTAAATAGAGGATGTTGGCCACCGTTGGAGGGGGAGAGACTCAGTTCGTTCAGAGCATAGTACATCATTTCTCTATTATGCGAAGCTCAGACAGTTTGTTGTAAAGTGTTCCAATGTTGTTACTGTGGAAGTCGACATTCTCTGTCATACTTTGGCTTTCTTTGCCTTACAAAGGCTGATTGTAATTTCCAGAGAAAGGTCTTAAAGACTTTGTACAGCATTCTGTTTATAGTTGCTGAAGTTGTTTCCATAACCATTTTGTACCATTTTTAAGAGATTAATTGGATCGGTACCCACTAGAGAGGGACCTGAAGACGTAGCCCAGTGAAGGGGGTGAACTCCGTTATCAACTTCTGTTTTGTGACTCTCTGTTTCTATGTTTATTTTATATCTATTTATCAGTTTTGTTTTCCATCTATTTTCAGCATTTAATTTCTGTTAATGCTGTTCCATTAATTCACTTGATGAACGCATTCTTTTTAACACAAACTTTTAATGCACACAAGTTGAGGTCCGACGGATCATGTTATGGTATCAGAGCAGGTTAACTGCTTGTGCAAGTTTGTGAATGCTTACCAAGTCCAGGTTAAAGCTTGGTGAAGGAGAATTAATTGAAGTAGATCCTGATATTGACTCAAGGAGAACATTCTCAAGAACCATATCTTCTCCACGAGGGGAAGAAGAAGGACATACAGAATAGGAAAAACCTGTTATGTTTGAAACTGAGTTTCTGGAGGCTTTTATGAGCATGAAAGCCATGATGGAAATTCTACTCGATGAGCGAGCATAAAGGAAGAAGAAAGAAGAAGGATCTTCATCCAGAGATGCAAAAGTAAAGAGGGAAGAAAAGGGTAAAGGAGTAGGAGGTGATGGTGATCCTCCTGAAACTAATCAAACTTTCTCTTCTTCTCATACTTCTCATTCGAATAATGCAAATCCTAATATTCCTTATTTCAAATTGGATTTTAAATTTGAATTTCCAATCTATAATGAAGATTTAGATGCTGAAAAGTTAGATAATTGGATCAAGCAACTTGAAGTATATTGCAGGGTGCAGGGCATTACTGATGACCCTTCCAGGATTCAATTGGCCACTTTGAGAATGAGTGGAATGGCTCTTACTTGGTGGGAGAGCAAGATTCAGCAAGATCTTCGAAAGAATGGTAAAATTATTTCAGTTTGGAATGAATTCATTGAAGTATTAAGAAAGCAATTTTATTCTTTAGGTCACATGCAACAATTAATAATGAGTTGGCAAATGTTTAGACAAGCTAAAGGACAAAGCATTCAATAATATACTCATGAATTTAGAAAGAGGGCTATTGCATTGAATGTTGCATTGGATACACATGAAACTCTTCTTAAGTACATTGGTGGTATGCATTATTATCTGTGACATACCTTGTTGATGTTTAACCCTAGTACCTTGGATGACGTATGTGTTCAAGCTACACATTTAGAAGCTAGGGGTAAGCATGCTAATGATACTTTTGTGAAGAAATCCTTTAAAATTGATAGCAAGTCGAAGGGGGAAAAGAAGATGGCTACTGTTAAGAAAGAGGGTGAAAATCCTACATGTTCGCATTATCAGAAGGGACATGATGTCTCTAAGTGTTGGAAACTTCATCTGGAGTTAAGGCCAAAGAAGTTCGGAGGAAAAAAAGATAAAGGAAAAGCAAAAGCTATTGCACTAGTTATTCAATACTTGGGATCCGACTCAGGTGATGAAACAAAGGTTACAGCTGTCAGAATCCAGGGTAAGAATAAAAGTACCTCACTTCCCATTGATGCAAAATAAAGTTCTAGTGCAAGTACAAGTCTGCCATCTACTTCTAAGCAAAATGATAAAAATAGAAGTGCATTGTTTCATGTTCGTGTCATTACAAATCACACAAAGATTGATACATTGTTTGATAGTGGTTCACAAGTAAATCTGATATCAGAAGAACTGGTTAAGAAATTGCATTTAGTTACTATGCCTCATGAAAAACCCTATCCTCTTGGTTGGGTTACTAATGATACACAATTGCAAGTTACAAAGAAATGTGTATTAAAATTTGCAATCACTGAAAAGTTTATGGATGAGACAGAACTAGATGTAGTACCACTTGACATTTGTGGAATTGTACTTGGGAGTCCATATTTGTATGACCGGAAAGCAGTATTTTATAGAGAGCAGAATAAGTATCATCCTTTTAAAGATGGTGTTGAGTATATTGTACAAGCACATAAGACAAAAACCAATCTAGCCATAGTCTCTGTAAAAAAAATGAAGAGGTTGGTAAATGCTAGTAAGAATTTTGTGTTAATGATGGTTAAGATGAAAAATGATGAGATCTCTAAATCTTTTGAAGAGTGTGACCCTAGGCATAAATCTGAACTGATTGAAATCATTTCTGAGTACGATGATTTGTTTCAAGATCCGAAAGGGTTACCACCAAAGAGAGAGATTAAGCATGAGATACATTTGCGGCAGGATGTGCTGCTCCTGAACATAGCCCTCCGGATGTCTGTAATGTAGAATGAGGAAATCAAGAAGCAGGTTCGGAGCTGATTAAGAAGGGGGTCATCTGGCCAAGTACTTCTCCTTGTGGCTCTCCTATAGTCTTGGTTTCGAAGAAGGATGGGTCTTGGAGAATGTGTATCGACTACAGGGCCCTTAACAGAATCACCATTAAAAACAGGTATCATCTTCCTCGCATTGATGATTTGCTTGATCAGTTGAAACATGCAATTTACTTTACTAAATTGGATCTACGTAGTGGGTATCATCAAATCCGTGTTACTAAGAATGATGCCTGGAAAACATCGTTTAAAACAAAACAGGGTTTGTATGAATGGCTTGTTATGCCCTTCAGGATTTGTAACGCACCTACTACTTTCATGCGGGTCATGAATGATGTCTTTCGACCATTCACTGATGATTTTGTAATTGTATGTCTGGATGATATCCTAGTGTTTAGCAAAACCTGGGAAGAGCATATACTACATATGAAGAAAGTTTTAGATGTACTGACGAAGGAAAAGATTTATGTAAAAATGTATAAATGTGAATTTGCTAAAACTTCTTTAGTATATCTGGGCCATATTATTGGTGGAGGCCACCTACGAGTGGACCCAGCCAAGGTTGTTGTCATTGTAAACTGGCCATGGCCTAACACGGTTACTGAAATCAGAAGTTTTCTGGGTGCGGTTCAGTATTGGAGGAAATTCATTTCTGGGTTTTCTTCCATTGCTGCTCCATTACATGCGTTGACAAGTGTTAAATAAATTTTCCAGTGGGGAGGCAAGCATCAGAGAGCCTTCTACACTTTGAAGGAAAGGATTAGCACAGCACCAGTTCTGACGTTGCCAGATTTGCAGCAGCCATTTGAGATCGAAACCAATGCCAGCGGGTTTTCCATGGGAGCCGTTTTGATGCAAGGAAGGAAGTCAGTCTGTTACCATTCAGAAACATTCTCTTCTGCAGTAAGTAACTATCCGAATTATGACAAAGAGTTGTATGCTTTGGTACAGAGTGTGAAGAAGTGGAAACATTATATAATGGGCAAAGAAACAGTCATACATACTGATCATTAGCCACTTCAATATTTACAATCTCAAACTAAAATACAACAAAGTAGGCATTTAAGATGGATGGGATTCTTACAACAGTTTCATCTCGTAATTAAGTACAAAAAGGGAATTCATAATAAGGTAGTAGACATGTTATCAAGGCCTCCTACGAATGCTTCAATCATTCTTCAAAATAGTTCATTAACACATGAAAGTTATATTGAACAGTATGCAAAAGATAAAGATTTTAAGAAAGTATATGCATCACTAATACATGGTAAACAGGAAGAGAACTATTATGTGCATAATCAACTCTTGTATCATATTGGTAAACTCTGTATTCTAGAGAAGGAAAGAGTGCATGTGATCTGAGAAGCACATAGTTCGTTGATTGCAGGACATTTTGGAGTAAGTAAAACATTGTCTGTATTGCAGAATCACTGTTATTGGCCTCAAATGCAAGAAACTGTAGCTAAATACATAAGAGGTTGTGTTATGTGTGCAACAAGTAAGCCTAGCGATAGGAAATTGGGTTTGTACACACCTCTTCCAGTTTCTTCTCATCCTTGGGAAAGCATTTCTATGGACTTTGTAGGGGGACTACCTATGTCTAGAAAAGGGCATGATTACCTATATGTTGTTGTGGATAGATTCAGCAAAATGTGTATCTTAATGCCATGTAATAAACAGATCACTGCTGAACAAACAACTCACCTATTCTTTCAGAACGTTTGGGTACATTTTGGGCTACCCATGTCTATTATATCTGATCGGGACTCCCGGTTCTTGGGAGAATTCTTGTAAACTTTATGGGAGCTTATGGATACTAAACTGAAGAAAAGTATAGCTTTTCATCCATAGATCGATGGGCAAACAGAGGTAGTGAACAGGACAGTGATCCAGCTGCTCAGAGGATATTGTAGTAAACATCCTAAACTTTGGGATGAGCAGTTGCAGTATATAAAGCATGCTTACAATCATGCAATTCATTCTTCCACGAAAAGATCTCCTTTTGAAACTTGTTTTGGTTATCTGCCAAAAACACCGATGGACTTCTCTTTCGGCAAGGATGCAGTGGATGGACATCATGATGCAGATAAAGCTCTAAGGTTCATTCAGAGAATCCAAGTGGTGCAGCAGGCAGTTCAGGAACAGTTGGAGAAGAGCCAGGCAAGGTACAAAGCCAGGCATGACAAGCATCGAGTTGATCATCAATTTCAAGTTAGTGGCAGAGTTTGGTTACATATCACCAAAGAAAGGATGAAAGGTGAAGGTAATCAGGCCGAGTCAACTCATAAAATTCCTTGGTTTTCCTTGCATAGTAAGTCTTGGATAGGTACTATTTTTTAAACAGTCTTTTGAATTTAGCCCACTCCAGATTCTTCTCCTTGAGTCCTTGTGAGATTTTGAGGTCCTGCCACCAGATACTAGCTTTTTCTTTTAGGTTGTAAATTTCCATTCAGACTTTCATGTTGCTAGAATAGTTGTAGATCTGGAAATATTTCTTGATGTCCAACAACCATTCCTCTTCTTCTTCCCCTGTCTTAGACTCCCCATCGAAACTAGTGGGTTTGATCTTCTTAAATTCGCCAAGTTCCAAGTGATTGAACTTCCTCTTTCCGCCAGTACTGACCTGATTTTCAGAATCCTGGGTCTTTTTAGAGGAACTAATCTTTCTCTCTGCACTTTCTTCCCTTTTGGGACCCCTTCTGGTCTCGGTTCAAGGTTCCTTACCGTTTTTTTTCTCATGCAGACTTTGTAGTAAGATCTCACTGATCTCCTCTTGCTTTTCCTGTGCTTTCTTCAACTGTTCGTTGTCCGCTTTACAACTTTGTTTTTCAATGATTAGGTGCCTCATAGTTTCCAATACTTCACTGGCTTTAGAATGTTCTACTGCTGGTTGTGTGGCCAGTGGTATCAGTTTCGGGTTTTTAGGTTGGTACTCATTCTCAACTGGAGAGGCCATGATAATTTCTGCAATTTACTGTAGAATTCACAAGTATGCAGCACAATATAATGTTAAAGTGATTTCAAACTACATATACATACTTTATGCAAACTAACAAGAAACGAAGTGCACCCAACATGCTATAGGGTTGAACCTGTGCTCTGATACCATATGTAAACTACCCCCGAAAAAAAATTAATGTTCAATAAATTTAACAAATTCAAGTTATCTTAAAACCCCAAATATAAGAATCATTCATGGCATAAGTGGTTTATCTCAGTCTTATCACTTAACCCCTTTAAAGAGTTACAACATGTTAGCTAGACTAGCAGACTATGTCGACCTGTCTCTAAGGGTTGCAAGTTGGATTCGATACCATTTCTTCTAATATATTTTTCTTATAGGTCCAAGATGACAGAGTAGACCTCATGGATGATAAAATTACTTACTTGGCTTCAGCTAACCAGTCTTTTCTGTGATAGGTGCACCAAGGGTTCGAAAGGGCGTGCCTAGGTAAAAAAAATACCCAACTCCTAGTTTAAAAGGCTTAGAAAAAACATCCCCATTACTCATATACTTTCTTGATTCCAAAGCAAGGTTCTAGCATAACATGAATTTCATGTAGGCTGATCTCCATCCGAAGAAGGGACTTGTAAGTCTCGACTTAACCAAAGTCTGTACAAAAATTTATCCTATGGTTTTATGGTTCCAATCTGCATTCAAGGTTTGGGTTCTCGTTGTCAATGCCACGAGTGACAGCCAACCCGGACTCCATGTAAGAGAATGAGGGCAATACCAGGGTGTCCTACGTGTCTAACGTTGACCCTGAAGCTGTCACCTCTCAGTAATTACACGCCCAGCACAAGTTACAATGGTTCCCATAGTCACATGGGCTTCGATGAGATGTCAAACGCTGGAAACTTCGGCTATCCACTCGTCATCATTAAGTTATTTAAGGCCCTTGTACTCATGACCTTTGGGATTGTAAGGGTTATCTCTTAAACTCCATCAGTTCAGTGGCACATTCAGGGTTCGGGGTTTGGTACGGGGGTTCTATCGAGCCAAACTTCTACAGTGGCTTGGAGGTTTGCTCGTAGGAGGAAGTTGTGTTGGTAAACCACCATTACCCCACCTGTAACGAAACTAGATCGGGTTCTTTTGTGCCAGGAGAGGCTGGTTCAACAACCAATGAATTTTTCCATAGGTAAAAGAATGAAATCACTTTATTCCTTTGTTGCTTAATTTATCCCTTTTCTTCAATTTTTAAGATTTTTTCCCCACAGAGGAACGTAACCCTTGTTTCTTGGTCACAGGTACCCAATGCATGGACCATTGTTCAGTTGCAAGGTTTCAAGGCCTTTTATGGTAATTAAATTTAACATCCTTGGAATATGCTCAGTTGGCGATGGGCTTGCCCAGTTAGAAAAAAAAGGGGTCTTCGTAGAAACTGAGGGTTTTGGGGCTTGAGTTATCAGTGTTTAAAGGGGTTATCCGGTGTGTAATGGAAACCTGAAAGCCACGGCATGGTATACTCACGGTCTTATGTAATTAATTGTATTTTATGAATTCTTTGTTTATGAATTTAATTCAGACTGTCAGTCTCCTTAAGGGGTTGTAGTGTACATCTCTTTTGATTTTAATGGCCTTAAGCTATGACACTGGTCGCGAGAACATTGGCTCTGCTAAGTTTCTAGTCTTTAATGTTGTATTGCATAAAATGGACTGTTTATAAATTTCTTTTGTTTCTAATAGCTTATTAAAGCTACGGCTCTGGTGTGAAGTAATGAGCCAACTACATAGGCAGTAGTTAAAACTTCTCTGTAAATTCTCAGAGGGTAATGTTGGTCTGTATTTTTATGGTCACGATTCTTATTCATTTGTCCGGAAACCTTAGGAGTTTCTGCAAAAGATAATGATGTAGGTTTTGTAACGAAACTTTCCCCCTTCCCCAAAACTGTTGATTTCTAGGGATTTTCCATTGTTGGGCTTCTTGCTTAGCTTAACGGGTTCGGATGCAAGATTCACCTTGCCGGGGTTTGGTCCAGACATAGTTAATAGGGTTCTGTCGAAACCCTCATCTCGCTCCTGCCGATGGGTTTGACAATGGTTAAAGATAAAAAAGAATCAACCCTATGTTTACTCTAGTGCTAACAAATCGTGAGTGAGGTGTGGGGTTTCGCGCTGTAAGGGCATCTCTGATTTGCTTTGCATAACAGAAGAAAAATTCCTCTTTATAAGCCAAATCACTCTCAATCCGACACACCCCCAACATGCTGGGATTTTTCAATGGCTACGGTTTTAGTAGAAGCCGAAACTTCGCCTTGCGTAGAGGTTAGTGTTCTTGTTTTTTTTTTTGTTCTGTTTTTATAGGCATGGTTGACATAGATACACAGAGTCTGGACCTGTGGGATTTGTAGTTGTGAGACCCCTAGGTCACTCAAAAAATAGGTGGCTCCTTGGTTATAAATATTTTCCTGGTCAAACTTCATTTAACAACCACGATCAATAGAGTAAGAGAAGTAAAAGAAAATGTTGAAATCGATCTAAACCAAAACCACCCATGACAGTCTTGTTTTCCTTTATGGGTTTTATTTTTATATCATAGAATAAGTTGGATGTTTTTAACAGCCTTCTCACTTATCAATCTGGAAATGTGGTCAAAAAACAATAGTAAATAAAAACAACATCATACTTATAAATTCAAATTTTTGATTTGATACTTGTGTATGCAAGAACTGGAATCTAAATCTTCTATACCTGGAATCTAAATCTTCTATACCCTATGTGTAAAAACTAAAGTTGTAACCAACAAACCCTCCTGATAACACAGCCGAGGGGTAGAAGAATAGGACTATCAGCTATTATAACATGCATATAAGCACATATATAAAATTTGCTTCCTAACCATAGAGAATTCAACAAGATAAATATTTCCTTGCATCATAATCCATGATATTTCACACACAATAAAGGAATAAACTAAGAGAATACAATACAGATTTTAGCACACATAATATCATCAAACTCATACTCAAAAAACCTGTAGATCAGTTGCACCGATTACAGTGGAAGCAGCCACGTTCCACCCAACCGTAGACTAGGATTAGCTCCCTTGCCTTCTAGTCACCCCCAAGCCAAACCTTCTAGGACGAAAGCAGGGACCCCTAAATTCAGCTCTAGCTTTCAGACTATCCACAGGAAATCATGCCCAACAACAGGTACTCTCTCACCAGATTCCTCTTCCAGCATACTCGACAGCATCCTACCTACACCATATGCTCTTTTTCTTTCAATTTTTCTAGGATCCTTTTTTTGTTTTTTTTCCTAGGTCTTCCCCATTAGCCCTCTCCCCTTCCTCACTAGAAGTCCCAGGGCTTAATCGTATCCCCTATTTTAGGGATGTGTTTGTGCTGATTCTGCACACCTGACACTTACTTTATTTCAGTCCTTGAAGTTAGCTGGCCCTTGTCCCATACTGTCTCCTGCAGGTTTCCTCTTTTAACCTGGTTGCTTCCACCATATTCATTGCATCAATAATTTTTATTATTATTCCTTTTCTCATTGTCATTAACCACCAAGGGTGCTTTATTACATCAGTCCTCCCCCGGAATATTTGGATGAGTCATCCACAACCATAATTCATTATTCATAGATAGTCAACAATTAATAATAAACAAAATAAAACATAGTCTAGGGGCATTAGAACTTTAAAATTACACACATTTACTAATAAAGTTGATCATGGTGGAATTTTCACTAACATATACATGTCCACATTTGTATGATGATCCTCATTGCTGGATAAATTTTGATATATGACTTGAAGATAAAATCTCTTTCACTCTTCTAAATACATACAATCACAGCCTAGATGTTTCACTAGTTGAGGCGCATCTCTATTATATGTTATACTACACATATAATCAACATGATTAACTTGCATAACACTAGTAGAATAAGAATGGACATAAGCCATTGGGGTAAGGTACATTATATCATATAATCAATCTCATAGAGAATTAAAGTAGCTTCAACATACATATATTCACTCTAAGAGGTGGGGCTAAAGGTATAAAAAATGATACGATATCTCTAACCTTAACTAATTATCAACATAGGGAGTCGTACAAACTTGAGAGGGTTCAAAAAAGTATATGCATCTACAAAAACGGAAAGTAGTCTAATAGTATATGAAAATATTAAATGGATAAAAATGAAATTCACCAATCACAAAGCATTCTATTTAAAGTAGAAATAAATTCTATCTATAGAGTGTAAACATGTAGGATCCAACTATTCAATTCAACATCTACTTCTTTATCCTTCCCAAAAGGATATTTTGGAGAAGCTTCGCCAAACTTAACTACAGATTTAAGGTGAGGGATTTTGATAATATAACATGGGTATGTAAGATGCAGGAAGCAAAATAAATACCAAGTCCATGCAAAAGCTCAAGATGCAAAGGTGAGTGATAATTAAATTGAGTGATAGATACAACCATGTAAACCCAACAACAATAAGTAAACATAAACATTTAATTATTCATAACACAATAATTTAACTATAAATAGAATAATCATTAACAACTAGCAACATAAGCATGAACTATCAATCAACATGAGTAGGAAAGGTGTGTGTAGAGTGAGTAAAATAAAACTTCCTACGGCAAAAATAAAAAAGCATGTTGAAATCCTACAAATGCAATCAATATCTAAAATGTTGTATGAAACAATCATAGAATTAAATGTAATCTAAAAACATAATATCCATGTATCACCTCTCGGTGGGATCTCCCTAAGGTCTACGCCTGAACTTTTTTTAACTATTGATAGAAGGTTTATGAAAACAAAACAATTGCAGAAGTGGAAGCCCTTGGATTTCCTCTCTCTATTCTCCTTGCACAAAAAATAAGTAGAACTATTTATTGACATTACTTCAGTAAAAAATAGGATTACACACCATTCAACTATGGCACTAACTGAAGATTTCATCACTAATTTTCTTCATCCCTTATGACTCTTGCTAAATAAATATCCAGGTATATGCTTTGGATCCTTAGAACCCACGTAGTTGTGTCAAGCCAATTATCTTCTTTTGCATGTAGGAACCATGATTTGTCTAATGATGAAACAATGGGGTTAAATCATTAGAATTATGATGTGAGACATCAAATAAGGAAGTTAAACAATTAAACAAATAATTCAAGTCAATCATCAATCACAACTACATATACATGATAAAAGAGATGATATCTATCATGAATGCATCTTACTTCATACCATTTCCAATTATTAACCAATATGAACCACATGAAATGGATGGGGTAATTCTCACCATTTTGGAATCCCATCACCCCATTGCTTTAAGGTATTGCATATCCTTGTGTAATAAAAAATGGAGGTTTGTTGATACTTGTTGTAATTGGTTTGACCTTTTGGTTATGGTATAACATTCCAACCAACAAATTTGGTCTACTCCCTTGGATGGTAATACCCCTTGGACTGCTTCACTTCTCCTCATGCTTTTACTTCTGATATTTAATTCCAATTATCTACAACATGGATAGTTAAAACCTGGGGTGGATTGGTACTAAGGACAATACACTCAAGATCTATATTCTCTATAGTGGGGATGTATAAGTTAAAGTTGAATAGATCCCTCATCAAATTGGACCGGTTGTGAATTTCTATATTTGCAATCTAGGTGGAAGATCCTTCCACTTCCTTGGATTTATTTGACGACCTAGCCTCTACTCCCCTCAATCACATTGTTTAAGCGTTCTAATGCATCATCTTGATTTTCCTATAAGATGAGGATGAGATTGTTGTCTGTGATAAACACTTGGTGGCCTGATATGACACCTTAAATCCTGTCATCCTCCAACCTCATCCATAATTAGATGTGGATTTACTTTTTATGGAATTTTTCCATTTAAGAAACTCTCTTATACTCATTTGGTACCCAGGAGCATAGTGCTTTAAGTTGCAGTCCCAAACATAAGGCTTAAAGCTTCCTTTCTTTTAGGAGTTTTAAGGAAAAAGGGAAAAGCTAGTCTAGGAGTAACTGTCTTGTTTTTTTCCATCAACATACTCCTTTTTCTCCATCCAAAATCATGGTTCTTATATCTTTCCATCACTTATCAACTGGTACAACTCACTCAGTCATTTCATGAGCATCTTAATAGATTAGGAAAGTGATTTATGCAGACATGGGGGATTTTGAATTGTTTAGTAAGCATGCTTTTTGTCCAATTAGAATAGCATAATTATGATTTCAAAACTTTGATGTAATTATATATTTGGGTAGCCTATTACTTTATGAGGTTGGCTGATGTACACTTATTCAATACATGATTGTGTTATGCTCCATAATTAGTCTCCTTTTTTGTGGAATTTTGCATGTTTGACTAGTAATTTTGTGAGTGTAATTGATTTACATATCTGGCTTAATTTCCACACTTAAATATAATGTAAAGTATGCAAATACATTTTTATAAGTGGGTTTTAAAAGATAACTTCCCATAAACTAAATCAACATAAGACTTAATATCTAGTTGCAACTAAGAACACACTAGATTTCTTTGAAACCTCTTAGGTTGTGAAAGAAGTAATTATGGAAATAAATTAAAGTGAAGTACATTACTCACCATGTCATGAAAATGTAAAAATAATTTGATTAATTTTTAAAGCACCCTTTAACAAATATTTGGGAAAAAATAATGGCATCTATCATTAAAAAAGTAATTGTAGTGTAATTGAATGTAAATCTAGTATAATGGATTAATCTTTATTATTAAAAGCAAATGATTAAAATAAAAAGATAAGGAATTGGAAGAAGGGCCTTTATTGATACATGTAAATAATAAATTTAAATTTAAATAGAAAGTCAATGGACTAAAAACATGCATATTGAAACTATTGAGGAACATAGGCAATGTAGGTTGACAAAGAGAGAATTAAACTTTGCAAAAAGAAAAGAAAAATAAGAAAGTTTGACAAGATTTTGAGTACACAAAATATGAGAAGTATAACTTCACTCTACCAAAGGAGTGCTAATTCAAAAGATTTTTGCACAATGTCTTTCCACTAAAAAATAATATGCCCATAACAATGGAGATGGGAGGGAAATTCTTAATTTTGGAATGCAATAGTTCAATTCCATTTGAAGAAGCTCAAAGAACTATGTAAACACACCTTTCAACATACTACAAAATACAAAACAATTGAGCTGGGCCTCCAATATCTAAGTAGATGCTACGAATTAAAATTTTTAAATTGAATCTACTAAAATCCCCATAATATTGAGAATGTAATATAATATGAAATTAGTTAATAAAATACTTTAAGTTTAGTAATAAGACTAAAATAGTGACCATTTCAACTTTCCCAAAAAATTGGGTCTCCCAAACTAATCTACATATTCTTCAAAAACCCCACCACACCCATTTTACTGGAATTTAAATAGTATTGAAAGGAATTTAAAATTGCTTTGTGGGATTCCATTAAAATCTTGTCTATAAAAGCTTTCGAGAATAGTTGAAATAGTTTCACATTCAAACTAAGAAAAAATTTAATAAATTTTAATTAAACTAAATATCTTAAAATTCATTTAATAATGACAATTAAATATAAAACTTAATGATGAAAGCATAACTAAAAAATGGAAAACATTAGGATTGATATTGATTGGGCCGACTCAATATTTTCCTTAATTGGTAAGTAAAGATGAATGGCATCCTCAAGAGAACAAAAGACTTAATTAAAAGATTATATTAAAAAGATAATAAATCATATGCTTAATTAATAAGAAATGGCAGAGGTAAAAAGTTTAAGGGAATCAAAGACTATTTTTTAATGAAAAAGGTAAAAAGTATAAGGGAATCAAAGTTAGTATCAGTATTATACAGTCCTATTGTCTTGAAGGTATCTAATTGAGTAAGTTCGTGTGGTTTATATGTTATGCTATTATGTGTGTGATGTTTTGGTTGGTGATGTGACTTGTGTAGTAAGCCAGAATGTTCTGGCTTCGTAGGGAAGGGTACGCATAACATAAATGGTTATGAAAAAAGATGAATGTTGAGAGAAATTTAAGAAGGAAAACCTTTAAATAATTTAATAAAATTATTGAGAGGTTTTTAAGAAAATTAACCTTTAAATAAAAAGAAAAGGCATCCTTTTAGTATATATAAAAAATAAATATATATTATCAACTATAGATTGAAAATGAAAGAAATATAAATAATTTTAGAAACTAAACATATCTATGAGGCATCCTTTCACTATATATAAAAAAATAAAAATATATATTATAAACTATAGATTAAAAATGAAAGAAATATAAATAATTTTAGAAACCAAACATATCTAGATGAAGAAAAAGGCTTACCATGATACCAAATAAATATTTAAATCACAAAAATGAATTGCAAAATATAAAAATATAATAACAACTTCTCAATTTAAATTAAATATTTTAAAGTGAATTTAGATAATAAAAAAGAAAATATTAAATCTATTTAATTAAAAAAGTTGATATAAAACTAAAATTGATCTAATATTTATATTTATTTAATAATAGAAAGATAACATCCTAAACAAATATAAAAACCTAACCACAATTAAAATAACATTACCTAAAACAAACAACATAATAAATCTCAACATATAAATAACATTACCTAAAACTTACAACATAATAAATCTCACATGTAAGAGTAGACTACAAAATTTTAGAATAAAGGCATTCACTTGGAAATCTCTCCTTGTAACCTTAAAATGGTCATAAGTACATTGGTGGTCTTCACACTGAGAACCATTGTGACCATTATGTCCTCATAACCTTAAAATGGTCATAAGTACTTTGGTGGCCTTCATACTCACAGCATTGTGACCATTGTAACATATTGATGACTACACTAAAGAACAATGTTAGAAGTTGCTTACAGATTTGTGTCAAAGAAGAACCCTATATAAGGGTAGTTCCAGAAGAAGAATCATAAATCTTATAAAATGATTTTTAAGAGGTATTGGACATAACCATTAAGAGAATGGCATAAGCCTATTTTAATCAACATAATAAAACATTGAAAATATTAATAAAACTAATATAATTCACTGAACAATACACCAAAAAAATATGAATAACCTTATAGAAATGGTAACTATCTCAAGATAAGATAAAAACAAGCTCAAGATAAGATAAAAGAGTAATATATAGATGCAACTAAAAACACACTAAATAAATCTCAAATAAATGATGAAAAATACCTATTGTATGAAAATTAGTATGTCAAATATGAATGTTATCAAATTTGTATTGGTCCATATAAACTAAATATTTAATATATAGTAGTAAAATAAATCATAATACAATGTTTAAACAACAAAGTAAAATCACAAAAACTAACTTTTATATAGTAAAAACATTTTATGCAAAATGTGCATAATTAAAAAGTGGGAGAAGAAAAGAAGCCCATTTTAATTAACAAAATAAAATTTAGAATGCCTAATAAATTTAATATAATTTAACAACCAAATTTCGAGGAAATTATAAATAACCTTTTAGAAAGATAGCTTCCAATAAACTAAATCAAAATAAGACTTAATATGTAGATGCAACTAAGAACACACTATATTTCTTTTAAACCTTTGAGGTTGTGAAACAAGTAATTATGGAAACAAATGAAAGTGAAATACATTACTCACCATGTCTTAAAAATGTAAAAATGATTTGATAATTTTTTAAAGAAACCTTTAACAAATATTTGGGAAAAAATAATGACACCTATCATTAAAAAAGTAATTCTAGTGTAATTGAATGTAAATCTATTCTTATGGATTATAATGTTTATTATTACAAGCAAATGATTAAAATGAAAAGATAAGGAATTGGAATTTGAAATTTAAATACAATGTCAATGGAAAAAAAAATGCACACTGAAACTTTGAGGAACATAGGCAATGTAGGTTGAGAAAGATGGAAAATTTTTCCAAAAGGAAAATAAAAATAAGAGAGTTTGACAAGATTTTGAGGAGTACATAGAATAAGAGAAGTATAACTTCACTATACCAAAGCATGGTAATTCTAAAGATTTTTTCACAATGTCTTTGCACTAAAAAATATTATGCACATAACAATGGAGATGGGAGTGCAATTCTTAATTTTGGAAGGCAATAGTTCAATTACATTTGAAGAGGCTCAAAGAACTATGTAAACATACCTTTCAACATACTACAAAATACAAAACAATTGAGTTAGGCCTAGTAATACCTAACTAGATGCTAGGAATTCAAAATTTTTAAATTGAATATACTAAATCCCCATAATATTAAAATTTTAATATAATATGAAATAAGTTAATAAAATAGTAAAGAAGTGTAAACTTGTTATATATATACTAATTATAAATAGTTTAAATTTAATTTAAGCTCACAAATTATTTTTCTCTCCTAGTAGGTTGGACAATGTGCATCCGAGGTTGGACAATGCACATCTTCGATGCAATAAAATAAAAAAGTATATATAAATTTTAAGCTCACTTTGGAATTTTTGTTCAGTAAGATTTACTATATATTATAAAATTAAGGATAAAATTGTACTTTGACCTTCTCAATGGAAGAATCAAAATAAGAACTAGGTTAATGGGGTTTAATGTATATACTTCCAAAAACCAAAAAAAACATAAACATGTAATATGACCTTCTCAAGGTGAGAAAAATAATTAGGTGCCATTAGGAATGGTAGCACAACTAGAATTGTAGTGTGATTAGTTGGTGGATAAGCCACCAATACAAGGTACTCGAGTATTTATTATCAAGTGGTGGGTGGATAAGTGACCAAGCAAAGTTTATTATGAAATTTGGTTTCCAAATTAAATAAATTTAGTAAATCACATTTATAAATAGAAAAATTATATTATTAAATAGATTCAAGAATAAGTAAAATGAAAAAAAATCTAACTTTTAGTAAAAAGAATTTACACAAAATGTACATAATTATAAACTAGGAACATAACTATGAGTAAAAATGACACAAATCCACTTTGATTAACAAAACAATAGTTGAAAACCTAATAGATATAATACAATCCAACCAACAATGTGCCAACAAAATATAAATAAAATCCATTAAAACATAACTTCCCATAAACAAAGCCTAGCTATGATCAAATGCTAAAAATAGCCATTGTATCAAAATTAGTTTGTCAAATATCAATGTTATCAAGTTTATATTAGCATGTTAATGCTCACTAATCACTTCCTTGATGATAATGAACCCATTCTAATCCTCATGGATGATTTTAGGTAACCTTTTTGGTGGTCTCACCAAATGATTTTCAAGAAATTCAGCTGGTTCTTTAAGTATAGCGTGATTTTCAATGTTACTAAACTCAGGCAAGTAGATGCTTGCAAAATTGACATTAACATTTTCTCCCACATTAGGGCCAGAAAGCCATGTAACTTGAAATATATACATACACTTTTCTTCAATGTGTCAACGTATATGTTTAATAAGAAAAACCTGCATCAAAGAACTTCTTGTTAATTTATACTTTATCAATAATTTAATTAAATCATAAAATAGAATCGATATATATTTCTATATAATAAGTGAAGCAAGATATCAACATTAATAAAGTAAGTACACATAATACTTGCCAAATTTAGACCACTTTCACATTTTCATTGTACATATATATTCATGTGCTTCCATATGAATCCAAACCATTACAAAGGTACATACAACTAAAAAACCATCAAACCTTACCTATAGAGTTGAATAAACTTCATCATAATACAATTTGTTTTTGGGTCTTACAAAATTTTACATTTCTGTAAAACTTATTTCATGGAAGATTAACAAAGTTAAATTTCAATGAAGTGTCTAAATTAACTTAATCATATAAAGATATGAAACAAGTGAGATTTTTATTATTATAAAACATGGATGTAATAATTTTAATGAATAACAATTCTTTTACAAATCAATTTAATTATATATTTATATGACAAAAAGTATATATTTAATAACTTTAATAAATGATAATTGTATTTAAAAACTCACAGTAACTATGCAAATAATCTATATCAATTTGCAAGGTTTGAAGTGAATAAAGTATCTTATATTTTATAATATATATTTTAGAAATAAAGAAAATAAATGAAAACATGCAATTAGTCTATGTCATATTGCAAAGTGAGAAGACAATAAAATACCTTATATTTTATAATATATTGGAGAAATAAAGAAAGACTTAGATGAAAGGGTTAAAAAAAAAGCATTGAAAATAGAAAACTTGATCATTTATATATTATTGTTTTTTTAAATATTTGAAAAAATAATAATAAAATTTATTATAAAAAGAATAAAGGAAAGGAAGATAGAATATATTTAATGTAAAATTAATAAGATAAAATATAATTTTTATTATAATAAATAATTATTAAAATGAAAAAATAAAGATTTGGAAGAGACTTTATTGGGGCATGTAAATGAAGAAATTTAATATTTATAACAAGATTAGGAGGAAATAGAAATTTTCAATTCAGTCTACTTCTTCAATGATAAGAAAATGTGCATTGAGAACTCTTAATGACCATAAACAATGGAGGTTTAGAGGGAATTAAATATTCTAAAAAAATGAATAAGAAACCTACAAGTGTTTGACAAGATTTTCAAAGAAGAATATATAAAAAAAATAAGAATAATTTCATTTTAATAAAGATATTCTAGAAGGTGTTTACATAATACATTTCCACTAAAAATATATAGTACCCAAAACAATAAAATAGAGGGAGGAGAGAAATACTTAATTTTGGAAATCAATAGTTCAATTTCATTTGAAGAAACTCAAAAAATTATGTAAGCATACCTTTCAACTTATTAAAGAATACAAACCAAATGAACTCGGAACTGCTATATCTAAATATATGCTAGGAATTCATAAATTTAAATTAAATGCATTCAAATCTTGATAATAATGAGAATAATTAATAAATTATATATTTATAATATGAGAATAATTAATAAATCATATATATTTTAATTAATTAAATAATGAAAATTAAATATATATACACAATTATTGAGAATATAAGAAAAAACCTTTAAAGGCATTAAGATTGATATGGAAAGACTCCTCAAAAGGTTTCTTAATTAATAAGATAATATAAATCACATCCTTGAGAAAACCGAAGACTCAAGTAACAACTACATCTAAATAATAACCAACATAATAATTATGATAATAATTTGTAACTTATATTAACAAAAATACACGACATTCTCAACTAATAGCAAATAAAATAATACATAACTAATATGAAAGAAGCATAAGGTAAAAATTTTAGAAGGTTATTTGATATCCTCGGGGCTAATCTATGCACGCTACTTGGCCAATTAAAATAAGATAGGGTTGGCTGAAGCAAAAGCTTAAGCCGTTTAGGAAGGATTTAGCGTGGTGGATAACCCTAGTCTTTCTTTGGAAAAAGATGACTATCGACATTTTTTAAAGTTGAGATCCTACAATCTTAGAGTCTTTGTTAACTTATGTAGATTGAACGTAAATGTATGGAAAGAGCGATCAGTATATGGGGTTGAACTAGAGGGTGGATTGGGAAGGGGATATCTTTGATGAGTAGCTAGCCACACTTGCGGTTAAAAAGTGGTTTGCAACACTTGCAATTGAGAAGTAAAAGGGTGGTTAGGTTGGGTGCCACCTTGTCCTTATGGGGTTATCGTTAGCTTTAGCAGCATGAAAATGTCGATCCACACACACAAAGTTTATCCCCGCAATGTAGGGAAAGTTTCTCTTTGCAATCAGCAAAGAGAGGACCTCGAAGAGTGGAGTATATCTTTTGTAAAGCGAATTTACGTGTTATCATGCCCAATTCTACCCCAATAACAAGCTGGTAATGAAGGATCGACAACTGCAATAACGGGCTCATGATAAAAGGTCGAATCACTTCGTTGAATAGAGATCTCGCCCCTTATCCAAGCAAGTGCACTTTCCTCAAAATATTAAGCATGTGAAAAATCCCCCACATCCCATCTATCCCACACATTCGTAAGAGGTTGTCACTGCAAAGCTCTAATAAACGTGCACTTGCTATTACTATCTAGCCATTGGTACTCTGGATCTTTACAAAGAATTCAAATTGATTGTCTCCATGTTGGAAACAGTGGGGCAGTTATTACACCATTCATGCATGCCTCTGCCCCAAAGTCCTTTCCTCGAGAAAATTTGTTATACCATTAACGGCTAAACAACTAAGGAAATTGGGGCCTACTAACTACTTTTCCTAAAGCTATGGGGAAATCGACCACTTTCCCAAAATCCATTGGGGGAGGGAAAGAACTGACCAAGCAACCAGAACTCCTTGAAACGGCTAATTAACCCATTTGAAATCAACCGAATTCAACTAATTAATCGAGCTAATCTATTAATGAAATTGGTTGGGACGCTGCATGCAATAGCTTTAACTCAATCTACCTTTGTTTCCCCCTTACTTTTCTCTACTACCACTTGCTCTTATTCTGCCAACTCTACCTCTGCTTCAGAACCCTGCCCCGTCTCAGGTATAACCTAGTGATTGACACTTCGTTGTTGGATTCATCTAGCCTGGTCATTGTCTTGCCACACGTTCGTTGTAGAATCATGAGTCGGACCATCTTCCGGTGATTTCATCAAGCCTCAGGTGATTTAAACTAGCCCTCAAGCATCAAGCCATCAATCTTATCCGTGAGCATCCTGCCTGCTATTTTTAATTATTGTCTCAACCGAATCCATTCGCCCGAGGTACAGAATGAGTGGGCCTAATGGTTAAGAGCATTTGTTTCCTCTTAGGAGGTCACGGGTTCAAATCCAGAGATGTACACCTCTGTAGACTTTAGCAGTTAAATCGCTGCGCAGAGAGGGTCCCTTGTCCCACAAACAAGGGGGTCTCATACACCAATTTGTCTCGCTTGGCGGTGACCTTAAAAATAGATTATTATTATTATTATTATTAATTATGTCCCAAAGGAATCCATCCGCCCGAGGTTAAATCTATCTCTATAGTAATAATTATGTAAGTGAGCACGTTGATTTATTTTATTATCTTACTCCTAGTCCGGGTTTATTCACACAACAAGTATCCAAAAAGATCTCGGGACATCCAATATGACAGGAAATAACCCAAAGTGAACCTCCAACCTTCCATATATGATTATGTTGAATCTCCCAAATTGAACCAAGCTCTTTAATTATATTACCACCATAAAACGAATTGGCCCCCTATGCTAACCACGTTTCTCCACGACATCCCCAAATTTGAGGGACCTGCGAGAGAGTATCAATGTATTTTCATCTTTTGTGTTCCTCAATAATATCACTTATTAGTCAATTATACTCGTTTCTGCCAAATGGAACAAAGTGTCTCTAGGGTTTGGTCACCCAACTTTGAAACTAAACGGGTAAGGGAGCCGCGTTTTGTTGAGTAAGTTGTGCTTCTTGGCCTAAATTGTAACCCCGGTTTCGAACTTCTGAGTTTTCTGCTTAAGAGGTGGGGTCAGTTAAAGTAAAAGTGGGTCTAGAAAAGTTTCCAGTAAATATGTTTAGAGATTGATAGAATGCTTGCTGCACGTCTGATATTCCAGGTGGATAAGCCACATTAGATCAACCCCATAGTGATCCAAATTAAGAAATAGACTTATTATATTAAGGTCTATTTTTACTTCAGACATGTGTACATTGTCCATTTACGACTATCTTTAGTTTGTGGGAAATGAAGCATATTTATTTCCGAATGGCTTTTCAGGGTATAACCACGAGTCGGATTGTAGAGGGATAAAAAAAAATTAACTACAGAAAAGGGTTCGCTTGCCTATAATGTCATGCCTTTCGAGTTAAAGAACACCCCAATATATTCTCTAGGAGTGTGATAGTAGCTTTCCTAGACTACATCCATCTTTATCTGGATGATTGTACAATATAGATGTATTTGAAGCAGCACATTTCTATGTTGTGTCTTTTGTTTTACTGGTGTTGATAGTTGCAGATCTCCCTGAATTCAAAGAAATGCATGTTTTCCCCATTTTTCACATTGTCTATAAGGAAGGAATATATGGGTTCAAAATCAGTGGAGCAAGGTCTGTGATGCCAAGGTGACTCTGTTGGGGGCTATGGACACTCATTGACAGTGGAGCTACACAATCAGAATTACAAAAGCTTGCGTGCTTGAATTTTATTTCTCTGATTAAAATCAGCTTTGCAATAATGGTTTTAACTTTAAATTGGAGATCACGCTTTAACTTTAAATTTAAACTGGAGATCACGCTTTAAATTGAACCATAATAGTCATCGATAGGAATTTAAATTATTTAATGAAAACAATTAATGTGTATAACCTCTATGCTCAAAACATTTTCTATGCTGATGCATGCCACTACCCTCTTTATTGTCTTGACAAAAGGCATGATAACAAGGAAGAAGACCTAAAATCATCGACTTCACCTTCAAAGAATGCCTTGCAATCACATTGGTAAGGAGTGATAAGAATATCAAAACCATCCAAGGTGTCAGATCTTAGTTGATACTGTTAATTAAAGACTTATAAGGTAAATTTAATATAAGACTTATAGTTGTGTCTTATTCTTTGCCTCTTGACACATTTAATATTTTATGGTCGTCTTTGGGCCTTGATCCAATTAGTATTATAAGGTGAGGATGTGCTGGCATAATAATCCTTACTTATGACTATGAGATGAGGATTTAAAGAGAAGAGGATGTAAAGCGAAGAGAAATTTATATGGATGGATAATTTCAAAAATTGCACTTCTTTTGAAATGTTGATATAAATTATGCCCTTCCATATTGGAAGGATAAAATTCAAATTTTAAATTTTTTTGAAAAACAATTTTAACTTTACACTTTTGGGAAGGGCTAGAACCTTTGGAAGGGCTCTAAAGGGTTCAATTTTGAATGATGGTAGAAAGAACCCGAGAGCTCATCGAAAGAACCCGCCGGACGAAGGAAGCTTGCCACCAAGGCTTGCAAGGGATCGAATGGGTTTTTCATCATACATATTTGTGATTTAAATATTTTCTCTTGGATGCACTGGAACTTTTTATAGAGCTCCCTTTGATGTTCATTTAGCTCAGTTTTAAATCCCGTCATATAGTCTATAATGTCTGCTTGGTTGGGTTGGTGTGCGTTGTAGTATTTTACCTAGTTCTCCAAAAAGCTACCTTTTCATGGTCACCTTTAACATCTTTGATCATTCCCACAACCTTCTCCACGATGGTTGCAGCACAACCTTTTCCATGGTGGCCTTTGCAGTTAAAATAATGGAATAGGCCATGGCTGCTCAACAGAGATCCTGCCCATTCTCCGAGCTACTCAGTTCCATTTATATGATGCTTACCTACCCATCCCAGACTATGAAAGTTTTAGAAACTGATGCGTGCCTACCCTTCCCAGACTCAAAAAGTAATCTACCTGACAAAAGTAACCAACTGCTATACCCAACGATTCTAGTTAGGCCCAACCACTTTAAATGCTATACCCAACAACTGTAGTTAATTTTGCTTCCAGGGTGTTACTTCAAGATCTTAATATTTTGCTAACCAGATTCATGATGGACATAAATGTTGGAGTTTCGGTAAAACTTCTACATAGTATAATGCCTATCCCATTTTTGGATATATAAAATAAGTGGACTAACCTTTTTACTTGGGTTTTGTGCTATGTTTTAAATGTTCTTCAATATATATAGAGGTTTTGGTGTAACCACAAACTTTACATGATATTAGAGCATAGGTTTCATGTTCAATTTCCCCTATAGCTTTGTGCGTTTCAAATGTTCATCAACATCTTTCTTGTTTCTTAAATGAAATGTTTAGATGAGAAGCATAGTGAGAAAGATTTCACATTCTGATGATGCACAAAGTTTTCACGCTTCCTCATGTCCTTGATAGGAATGGAGATAAATAAGCTTCACATTTTGATGATGCACATAGTTTTTACACTTCGACATGTCCTCGGTAGGAATGGAGATAAATAAACTTCTGGGAAGGTTGAGGCATAAAAGTATAGTTATTGGTATTCTCTCTCCAATGGCTCGGTGCACCTGCGATTGAGAAATGCAGCACAGAAAGGTTATTTCATACTTGGTTGCCTCACCTATCCTTCCCTTCGGTACCTCTACTTATTCTCCAGTTAGTCGATTGGTCAGCCTAATGAATGTGCCTGTCAATAGATGAGTACTGATGAAAAAATATTGGTTCTCTGTTTTCTGGAAGGCAGTGCAACAACTCTATGGCTATGGGGAAGCCCCTCCCCTCATCGTACCGATCAATTTTGGTCGAATTCCCGAAAATGTTAATTGGCACGTCCCGAGGAAGGCTTTGTTAATTGGCACGTCCCAAGGATGCTTTATTCCCGAGACTTAGCGACATTGGCATATTTCCCTTCTAGTATCCATTATATCAGTGGGTGTTAGGACGCCTTAGGATGACTTCTAGAGGGTGCACCCTCTCACGATCGGGGTGAAAGAAGGTGCCCCCTCTCGCCAATATTCCTATATGGATGAGCTAGAGTCTTTAGAGTCTTTCCTCCATAAGCATATCTAGGAGGGTGATTACTGCCTTCTCCATCATGTGTTTATTTGCCGATGAATTGATCAAGTTGGCTTTTATTCCCGAGGGATTGCAGAGAATCTGGCAAATATTTGTGACCTAATTCGACAGTTGATGGTCAACCTTGTTAAAACCAAGGTTATGATCTTCAATGCATCTAAGATCTCTCTTACATGCTTAGACTTTAACTACTAGGGGACAGAACTTAAGATCAAAACAACCTACACTTATCTCGGGGTACAGTTCACGAGACCGTGCTTCGATATGCAACAAGCCCTCTAGCTTCAGCTCAATAAATGGTATGGAAGAGTGTTCATTTGTTCGTTACATTGGGCACTTAATTAAAACATTATTATTTCCCTGGAAACTGCGGGCTAGAACCAGTAAGGTTTACTTCGTAAGCACTAAGGCCGTAACTGTGGCTGGACTAGAAGCAAGCTCCTCTCCCTTTCAAAACTAGTGCCTCTCCTTCTTAGGATTATCAGCCAAACTGTCATACACCAAGTAGCTATCAGCCTAGATTCAGTTCATACACCCAACCCAATACGCCCTCTGGAAGCCAAACATCTCCTGTGGAACTGGGGCACATTCTTTTGCCATGGACTCTAGCTTTATTTCATGTCACTCTCTTCTCACTTTCTCACCATTTTTAGGTATATTCTAATCCCTAAGAATTAATAAAATTGTTTTTTCACAAGTTAATACCATGTTTATTCTACCCTGCTTCATTAGCACGCCTGAGGAGGCCTACCTGTACTAAAGAGAGATTGCACATGTGATATCAGATAATTTGAGAGATGAGATGCCAGGTTATGTGATGTGCTGAGATATTATGAGATTAGATGAGAGGAAATTCAATCTTTTCAAAGAAGGGATGTTAGTTTTTGTACCTAGGCAGATGTTCCCTAGGTGACTTTAATTTTTGCCTAAAGTCACTTTAAGAGGGAAAAAGGTGACCCTCACATTAAAAGTCACTTAATGAGACTTTATAACAATAAAGTCACTTTTTGATAAATTTAAGTGGGTGAGTGATTTTATTTATGAGAAATAAATAAAAAGGGATTTTCACTCTCAATCAATCTCATCCATTGGATTGATTCTTTCTCCACCATTGGATTAAGAAACTCACTTAGGGTAAACAAAAAGGCTGAGGGAGGCAAAAGGACATTCACTTGTTAATTTTTCAGGAGAAGAGAGAGAGCTGAGAAGGCTGGGTCGAGTTGCTCAAGGAGGGCACGATTTTCTGAGTTTGCTAAAGAGATTTTTGTGAGCACAGAAATAGAGACTACTTTTATTATTTATGCACAGAACCCAAGAAGGTACGGACTGCATTTAATGCACAGAACAGGGAGCATTTAATGCTGTACATTCTACAGACAAATCGAGGGTACGGCCTGTGTACGGCTGCATCATTTATTGGCATGAATATCGAGGGAGTACGGCCTGATTCTTCTGTTGTACGGTGCATTTAATTTCTGCATAGATTTCCAGGGGTGTACGGCCTGGTTTCCTGCTGTACGGTGCATTTATTTCTTGCACAGATTTCGAGGAAGGTACGGCTGAGTTTATAGCTATACGGTCTGCTAATAAATTGCACAGATTTCGAGGGAGATGTACGGCCTGTTGGTGCTGTACATTTGCATTTGATTTTGCACAGAAAAAGAAGAAGGGTGTACGGCTGGGTTTGCTGAGCACATTTCCAGACTTTGAGAAAAATTTTGCCAGTGGAGATAAGTTGTATTTTTCGCCATTTTCTGTCCTTTACATTGCTGAAGAAATAATAAAAATCTCTCCTCTCTCTGACTTGTTTTCCCCTTGGGGGTTTTTCCAGGGCTGATTAGCCAAAAATATCTGAGTTAAATTTATGGTGTGCATGCATTTGTTTTCAGCCTGTTAGTAATTTTTACTGTGTGTCTAAAATTGTTCAGCAAAATTTTAAGTAGCTTCAAGCCTATGCAAAACCGACTGAAGTGAAAAACACAAATTGTTCATTTAAACCAGCAAGCAGTACATCTCAGTTTTTTTTCAACATGGTATCAGAGCAAAGGGGGCAGAAACAGTGATTTTTGTAGACACACAGTAATTTGCAGCATTCAGAAATTTTTGTTATTCTACTTCTGTCAGTGAACAACACTTTGCTGAGTTGTTATTGAGATCGCTACGGGACTTAGGTTGGAGGATAGGCTGGATGGGACAGGGAATTTTGTGCCGTGGAAGGCTAGGATTTTGCTGTTACTTGAAGAGAATGAGTTGTGGCCAGACATAGTGAGGAACACTACTGCAAACCCCATAACCATTCCTGCATCTACGGATGCAGCAACCCTTACAGCCTTCAACAAGTTGGACTGCAAAGCTAGAAGAATTATTCTTGATGCCGTGAAAGACCATATTATCCCTCATATTTCAGGAAAGGATAGGGCACATGAGATGTGGACAGCCCTAACCAGCTTGTATGAGAGTTCTAATGAGAACCGGAAAATGGTTCTCAGAGAAAAACTCAAGTGTATCAGGATGAATGGAGGAGAGGGAGTCACAGCTTACCTTACTAGGATTTCTGCATCTCGGGATGAACTTGCAGCAGTTGGGGAGAAGGTTGCCCCTACAGAGCTTGTGCGGACAGCGGTGAACGGGGCTTCAAAGTCCTGGAGTGCTTTTGTGCAGGCTATAGTGGGCAGGGAGAACTTACCTGACTGGGAGAGGTTATGGGATGACTTTGTACAGGAGGAGACTAGGAGGGGTCTTGTACAAGGTAGTACTTCTCAGAGAGGAGCTGATGATGAGGATGTGGCTTTGGAAGCAAAGGGTAAGAAGAAGAAGGGCCCCAAGAAGGGTGGGGCCAAGCAGCAGCAGCAGGGTCAGCAGAGTGGGCAGAAGAAGGACTTGAGTAAAATCAAGTGCTATGCTTGTCAGGCGTTTGGACACTATGCCTCACAGTGTCCAAGCAAGAAGAAGAAGAAGGGGCAGGGACAGCAAACTGCAGCCTTCGCTGAGGTTGATGAGTTTAGTGTTGCTTTTCAGAGGGAGTTTTCCCTTTATGCTGGACAGACTGAGAGAGAGAGAGTCACCTTAGCCACCAGCATAGATATGGATCAGGACAGGGAGCATTCCTTGTTGGTAGGACATGAGGGGGGTTCATCCACCTCTTCTACTTGGTACATTGACAGTGGAGCCACGAGCCACATGACAGGAGCTCGTGAGGTGTTCTCAGAGTTGTCAGAGTCAGGTAGGGATGTGGAGGTTGTCCTTGGGGACAACACTGTTGTGAGAGCTGTTGGTAGGGGTACCATCACATTTCAGAGGGAGTCCATGAGTCCCATGACTCTGCGCGATGTGTTGTATGTCCCAGGGCTGAAAAAGAACCTTGTATCAGTTTCCACTATAGAGGACAGGGGTCTTGGGGTGTGCTTTTCAAATGGGAGAGTACAGGTATATCCCAAGGCTGCAGGTATGTCCAGTTCCATGGACATCGGGGTCAGGTGTGGAAAGATGTACAAGCTATTATTTCAGCCACAGTGTGCTTTGGCACATAGCAGCAGCAGCGAGCTTTGTGAGCTCTGGCATCGGAGGATGGCCCACTTACATTACCCAGCTCTGAGATTGTTGAGGTGCATGGTCACATGTTTACCCGAGTTCAGCACAGAGCAGAGTGATGTGTGCAGGGGGTGTGCTTTGGGAAATTACACCAAGACTGCTTTTTCGAGCAGTGACACTAGAGCTGCTGGGGTGCTTGATTTGATCCATTCTGATATTTGCGGTCCCATGTCATCACGTTCTTTGACAGGTTTCGAGTATTACATCAGCTTCATAGATGACTACTCCAGGAAGACCTGGATCTACTTCTTGAGGAGCAAGAAGTCTGAGCTTGTATTGAGAGTCTTCCAAGGGTTCAAAGCCCTTGTGGAGAAGCAGACAGGTAGACAGATCCGGATATTGAGGTCGGACAATGGGGGTGAGTATACCTCCAAGGAGTTAGGTGCATCCTGTACATAAGAGGGGATTCAGAGATAGCTGACTGTTCCTTATACTCCTGAGCAGAATGGAGTAGCTGAAAGGAAGAATAGGTCTATTGTGGCAGTAGCCAGGGTGATGCTCCATGATCAGGGACTACCTTTCTTTCTTTGGGCTGAGGCATGTAGTACTGCAGTATATCTGCAGAACAGGAGTCCTCACAGGGCAGTGGGGAGCAAGACTCCTGAGGAGATGTATTCGGGCAAGAAGCATGAGGTGAGCCATTTTCGCATATTTGG
Organism: Pseudotsuga menziesii; assembly: GCA_001517045.1. Lineage (NCBI taxonomy): Eukaryota > Viridiplantae > Streptophyta > Pinopsida > Pinales > Pinaceae > Pseudotsuga > Pseudotsuga menziesii. The sequence continues at coordinate 142,432 of LPNX011071557.1, forward strand.
CTCTTTCACTTACTCTCGCGTCCCTTCTGACAAGAGGACAAAGTTTGATCCCACTGCAGAGAGAGGCATCTTTGTGGGATATGATGAGACTTCGAAGGCTTATAGGATTTACTTACCTTGTTCGCGGAAAGTGGTTGTCCGCTAGGAAGTAAAGTTTGATGAGGAGAGAGCCTTCCGGAAGTCCAGAGAGTTAGAGCAGGGGGAGGCACCAACCCCCACACCTCAGTTAGTGCAGGCTTCTTCGATACAGCTTATAGGTCCACAGGTTTCTGGAGGGTCTGGATCACAGGGTGCAGATACAGTGTCTTCAGGTTCGGTGATTCAGACAGTTGGTACTTCAGGGACAGTGTCTGGGACAGGTTTAGGTTCAGGTACAGGTACAGGTTTGAGTCCTCAGGTGACAGCATCGGTAGGCACAGGATCTTCAGTTACTGGTCCTCTGGGTTTAGGACATTCTGGTACCGGGACTTCTTCAGATGAGGAGGAGCAGCCTTCGAGGAAGAGGAAGCCTAAGTGGCTTCAGGAGACCTTGAAGGATGCTGAGGTAGTTGGTAGACCCCGGGAGAGGATCAGGGTAGTAGTGGAGCTTGAGAGGCTTGGTGTGGTTCGGGATGATATGGCTCTTGTTGCATGCCTTCGTGACTCTGAGCCATCTACATTTGAGGAGGCTACCCAGCATCTGGTTTGGAGAGATGCCATGATGGAAGAGTACCATTCCATCATGAAGAATGATGCATGGGAGATAGTACCGAGACCGGAGGGGAAGTCAGTTGTGACTTCCAGATGGCTTTACAAGGTAAAGCATGCTGCAGATGGCAGCGTAGAGAAGTACAAGGCTAGATTTGTGGCTCGAGGATTCTCACAGGTTGAGGGAGTACATTATGATGAGACCTTTGCTCCAGTTGCACGATATTGTTCTATCAGGGCAGTGATTTCTATAGCAGCAGAGATGGGTTGGAGGATCCACCAGATGGATGTGAAGACCACATTTCTCAATGGTCTTCTGCAGGAGGAAGTATATCTAGAGCAGCCACAGGGATTCGAGATACATGGGAGGGATTCTCATGTGTGCAGGTTGAAGAAAGCTTTGTACGGGCTAAAGCAAGCTCCTAGAGCTTGGTACTCCAAGATAGATGAGTATCTGACATCGATGGGATTTCAGAAGAGTGAGGCTGATCCCAACCTTTACTTCATTGTGGTTAGGGGGGAATTCGCTCATTCTTCTGTTGTATGTTGATGATCTGTTCATCACAGGTGCTGAGCATCTCATTGCACATTGCAAGAGAGACTTAGCTTCGGAGTACGAGATGACCGATATTGGGCTGATGCACTATTATTTGGGGATGGAGGTTTGGCAGGAGCCTGGGAATATTTTCCTGGGACATGGAAAGTATGCAGCTGATATTCTGAGGAGATTTAGGATGGAGGACTGCAGGCCTATGTCTACACCTATGATCACCAACTGGAAGCAACTCCATGCTTTCGAGGGCCAGTTGGTGGATCCCACACTATATCGTCAGCTTATTGGGTCTTTGATGTATCTGTTCAACACCAGGCCAGATTTGTGCTTTGCGGTGAACACTCTTAGCCAGTTCATGGTTGAGCCTAGGAGTGTGCACTGGACAGCTGCAAAGTACATTTTGAGATATCTTGCAGGGACAGTGGACTATGGTCTGGACTACAGGGGTTCGGATGGAGTCGGATTGGTTGGTTTTACAGATTCAGACTGGGCAGGTTGCGTTCAGGATCGGAAGAGCACTTCGAGTTGTTGTTTCAGTTTGGGCTCGGCAGTAGTGTCGTGGTTCAGCCGGAAACAGAGATCCGTTGCATTGAGTTCGGCTGAGGCTGAATATATGGCAGCCAGTCAGGCTACTTGTGAAGCACTGTGGCTTCACAAGCTTTTGGTAGATTTGTTTGATCAGGAGCTTAGGCCTACGGTGATCTACTGCGACAATCAGAGTTGCATTCATCTCTCTGAGAATCCAGTGTTCCATGGCAGGTCAAAGCACATAGAGATCAGATACCATTTCATTCGAGACTACGTTCAGAGAGGGGCAGTTGAGCTTCGGCATATTTCCACTGATGAGCAGGTAGCTTACATCTTGACGAAGTCTTTGGGGAGGGGCAAGTTCATCTTCTTCAGAGATAAGTTGGGAGTGGTACGGAACACCTTCCTCGGTAAGAGGGAGTGTTAGTTTTTGTACCTAGGCAGATGTTCCCTAGGTGACTTTAATTTTTGCCTAAAGTCACTTTAAGAGGGAAAAAGGTGACCCTCACATTAAAAGTCACTTAATGAGACTTTATAACAATAAAGTCACTTTTCGATAAATTTAAGTGGGTGAGTGATTTTATTTATGAGAAATAAATAAAAAGGGATTTTCACTCTCAATCAATCTCATCCATTGGATTGATTCTTTCTCCACCATTGGATTAAGAAACTCACTTAGGGTAAACAAAAAGGCTGAGGGAGGAAAAAGGACATTCACTTGTTCATTTTTCAGGAGAAGAGAGAGAGCTGAGAAGGCTGGGTCGAGTTGCTCAAGGAGGGCACGATTTTCTGAGTTTACTGAAGAGATTTTTGTGAGCACAGAAATAGAGACTGCTTTTATTATTTATGCACAGAACCCAAGAAGGTACGGACTGCATTTAATGCACAGAACAGGGAGCATTTAATGCTGTACGGTCTGCACACAAATCGAGGGTACGGCCTATGTACGACTGCATCATTTATTGGCATGAATATCGAGGGAGTACGGCTTGATTCTTCTGTTGTACGGTGCATTTAATTTCTGCATAGATTTCGAGGGGTGTATGGCCTGGTTTCCTGTTGTACGGTGCATTTATTTCTTGCACAAATTTCCAGGAAGGTATGGCTGAGTTTATAGCTGTATGGTCTGCTAATAAATTGCACAGATTTCGAGGGAGATGTACGGCCTGTTGGTGCTCTACATTTGCATTTGATTTTGCACAGAAAAAGAAGAAGGGTGTACGGCTGGGTTTGCTGAGCACATTTCCAGACTTTGAGAAAAAGTTTGCCGGTGGAGATAAGTTGTATTTTTCACCATTTTCTGTCCTTTACATTGCTGAAGAAATAATAAAAATCTCTCCTCTCTCTGACTCGTTTTCCCCTTGGGGGTTTTTCCAGGGCTGATTAGCCAAACATCTCTAAGTTAAATTTATGGTGTGCATGCATTTGTTTTCAGCGTGTTAGTAATTTTTACTGTGTGTTTAAAATTGTTCAGCAAAATTTTAAGTAGCTACAAGCCTATGCAAAACCGGCTGAAGTGAAAAACACAAATTGTTCATTTAAACCAGCAAGCAGTAAATCTCAGTTTTTTTTCAACAAGGGAAAATACACTTTATGCTCTTTCCCTGGAACTTCATACCCTTTTGGTTGTTCCACATATACTTCCTCTTCTAGATAGCCATTTTAGAATGCCAACTTGACATCCATTTGATGAACATGCCATTTGTTTTTTGCAACAATGGCCAAAACTGTTCTGACTGTATCCATTCGTGCAACAGATGCAAACGTTTCATTGAAGTTGATGTCGGGTTGTTTTGTGAACCCTCTTGCTACCATTCTTGCTTTGTACTTTTGCACATTCCCATCAGCATATTGCTTTGTCTTGTAAATCCATTTGACACTAATTACATATTTGTCTGTTGGTACATCAACCAATTCCCATGTCTGGTTTTTCTCAATGCATTCTATTTCTTCATCCATGGCTTGTGCCCATACTTATTCTTCAACAGCTTCTTCAAATGTTAGTGGATCATATATAGGGGAAAATAATGCAAAGAGAGAGAATGAATTTGGTGTACCAGCATCATATATCTCTCGCAAACTTCTTGTCTTCACCTGTTCTGTCGATGTCGACCTTGACGAAATGCTTGATGGAGTCTACTCTCCTCTTGGTGTACTTGTCGGTGTAGCTTGAGCTGCTACTTGTATCAATGGTCTTTGTGCTAAACCATGTCTTGGTGTCATGGGGGTCGACGTTGCTGCAACCGGTTGATTTACATGTGGTGTTTGAACCACTTCCTCTTCCATATCATCATTTTCGACATTGGACACAGTGTTGACATTTATGTTGAGTTTTCTATTCCATGATTCATTCTCAACAAATTGAACATCTCGACTGATTATCACTTTCCTTACGATAGCGTCATACAACTTGTATGCTTTTCTGTTTTCTGAATAGCTGACAAAAATACATTTTTGTCCCTTCTTGTCTAGCTTCCTTGTCAGCTCATCTGGAACATAAGCATATGCAACACAACCAAAAAAATTTAAATGAGAAACACTATGATTCATACATGTCCATGCTTCATGGGGAAATTTCTTCTTCACACTCTTTGTCGGACACCGGTTCATAATGTATATGGTAGTTGCGACTGCTTCACCCCAATATTCATTTGGAAAATGATTGGCTGCCAACATGCTGTGTGTCATCTCCATAATGGTTCTGTTCTTTCTTTCAGCTATACCATTTTGCTAAGGTGTATACCGTGCATTGAATTGTTTCTGTATGCCATGGGTCTTGCAAAAATTCAAAAATTCATTTGAAATATATTCACCTCCTCTGTCGGTCCTTAAGATCTTGATGCAGTGACCACTCTAGTTCTCCACGAGTGCCTTAAGTTGCTGAAAATAACTAAATGCATCATATTTATGTTTCAAAAAATATACCCATGTTTTTCTTGAGTAGTCATCAATCAAAGTTAGAAAATACTTGCAGCCACCAATGGATGATGTCTACATTGGACCACAAATATCAGAGTGCACAATTTCAAGTGGTGTGTGTGCTCTATAGGACTTTTCGACTAGAAAAGTCTCTTTTTGTTGCTTTCCAAAAATGCAGCCTTCACAAACCCTCTCTAGTTTGTCGATCAATGGTAATCCCTTCACCATATTCTTTGTGTGCAGTAGCTTCAGCCCACCAAAATTCAGATGTCCAAATCTAAAATGCCACAACTAAGATTCATTCTGAACTTCTGTCTAAAATGCAGCTTGCAAATTAGTGCTGCAATTTTCTCTCTTGTCGAGGAGCGCAGTTGTTTCTTCACTTTCTGCCTTGAATGCAGCTCTTTTGTTTTCCTTCCCTTTTATGTTGGAAACTATCTTCAATGGAAACAAGTGGTTGCTTGTCATTGGCACTTTTTCTATTAGCTGGTCGCTTGGATGCTTGTCTTTGATCACACAGTGTTCATCTTCCATGTAGACTCTGTAGCCTTTTTATAACAACTGTCCAATGCTTAACAAATTATGTTTCAGACCTTCAACATGATAGATATCAGGGATATACTTACTCTCCCCCTGTTTGGTTAGACTATCAACAGTGTCTTTTCCTAAGACACTAACTTGGACATTGTTTCCAAGTGTAACATTAGTTTTAACTGAATTGTCTAGACTGGAAAACAGATTTAAATTACCAGTCATATGGTTGTTGCATCCTGAATCTAAGTACCATATTTCATGTGGACTTTCTTGAACAGCATTGCATTCGACTGGAGATGTTGATGCCATTAACATTGCACTTGTCGAAGTGCTGGTGTTGGTCGACTGACTTGGGATTTGCCTTCCTTGGTCATATTGTTTCTTCCTACATTCATATGCATAATGACCAAACTTCTTACAGTAATGACATTGAAATTTTGATTTATCAAACCTCTGGCCACTTGGCTGACTTGGGTTCTGATTATCTCCTCTACCACTGACATTTGCAGGATGTCAAAACCCCAAATTTTCACAAAAATTTAAAATTTTGAGATAACAATAAATGCTAAAACCTGTGGTTTACTAACAGCTAATGGTTTGCAATAAAAGAAGCAGTCAAGTAATTAGTTTCACTAAATCTTAATTATATTAACTCAACAATTCATTTTATTTTGTAACAATAATAAAATCTTCTTGCATGTTATTTTACTTCAGTTTACCAATGAGCCTTTTCATGTCAAGTAGGTGGAATCTAACTTTTGAACCCGGGGCTTACTTAGCAATCGTGCTAATGCAAATGAATACTGATTCTTACATGTTTACAGGTATGATTGTTCGAGTACATATTAAAATTTCTTTGAAGTATCAGCAGTATTTTAATTGCAATTAAAAAACTTAGTAATTAAGCTACTAAACTCTAAACAGCTTCTGTAAGGTAAAACCATTTGGCTTCCTTCAGTTTTTCTTGTAATTATGTTTAGAAGTAAGTAAAAATAGTAAGATATGTTTGCAACTTTAAGCATTAAAATATCAGTTGAAAAGTATTTCTACTTTGGTCTATTTGATTTGTAATGTTATAATGATTGTTTTTGTCAGTATTTATGCAATAGTAAATTATCTTTTCTGTGTGAAAATTGACTCACATTTTGCTTCTGTAAGATAACTTATAGCTTGATAATCTTTTGACATTATAACCTCGATTGTACAAACTAAAAACCATCATGCCTTCCTACATACGATCATGGTTTGCCTATAATTTAATTTCATGTCGACCCTATGGTTCTAATATATTTGTGGGTTAATAGGATCATTCCTATTCTAGTTATCTTCTTTAGTTCTATAATTACTTTACTATTAATTTGATCTGGTGAATCTTTAGTAATCTTCAGGTTAAGTCATAACCATAATCCATCAAAGTATCATCGCTATGAACTATGCAACAGAATTTCATAATAGGGTTCATACAATAAGTTTTGTATCACTTCTAAGTTATGTTTCTATTTGAGTTATTAGTTTATGTAAGTCTTATAGACATGCATAAATCTATTTGTTTGATAGAAATTCAGTCTATAATTAATTCGTGATCATAAACGTATTTAAACTAGAGTTTATAATCCTCTCCACTATTACATTATACCATTCATAAAAATGATGACTTGTAATGTTGTTATTACAAAAGATTTACTGTGTATAAACTATAGTTTATCTTTTGTTACAAGGAAAAACTATAGCTGTTTATTATTTAACATGAACTTTCCCATATACACATTTGATCTCTTAACTATAGTGAATACCTAAACCATTGATCTATATCTATAAATAATACATGAATTATTTGATTTCTATCAATTAATAAAACAATGTTTAGAGGAAAGATATGTAACTATATAAACTGCAATTGCAATGTTGTAATAGAATAACATAAGGTTCATAGTGGATTTAGTCTTATGCACGAATGGTTATTGGGTTTTAATGAAGGTTTAAACGTGACATTCCAATGATAGGTCAACGTAACCCAATCGTTGATATTTCATCACTACACTAGCAAATGAAATGGTGCATGTTAATATCGAAATGCATGGCAAATTATTGGTTTAATAATATAGTTTACTCCACGCTCCAATGATTCAATAATTGGATTTACGTTTATGCAGGCAGTAAAGAACACGACCCTCTTGCATGGTTTGATTTGTTGGCTACATGGTCGTCTCCTGATCAAGCGTCGGGGATATAAAACATTGTTGTAAACCTAACCATGATCATTCTTTCCCACAGTTTTCGCTGGCCCTAGAGGCTGCTCTGCTTGGATTCTATGGTGGCCGTCGGTCCTCCTTGCACTGGTTGTCTTATGCCTTGCTTCAGTACTACATTTATCTCCGGTGTTTGGTTTTGAATGCCATTCTTAGTGGCTAGGTTCTCCCTCTGCAACTAGTGGATATTTTCATTACCCTTGGCTCACGGTTTGTGCAGTCTCCCATTCGCGGTCTTCGTGGCTTAGTGTCTGCTTTAGTTTCCTTATTTTGTTCTCATAGCATGCTGTTACATGAGGGTTACACTTGCAGGCTAGTTGGTTTTAAAGAAAAATCAAATCCTGTAGGTGACAGTGCTCCTACCATACTGTTCGTCGATTTCGTTAACAGGTAAGATAATAAATTTAGAGTTTATTTCCTTTGCTGCGAATGCATTGCAATTACTGTGGTTTAAATTTATACTTGCTAACTGACAGTGGTATTTTACACTACTTGCACATGCTCACTACTATATACTTTCATGGTGGTAGATAGTAACCAGTCAACAATGAATGTTGTGGCTCGTGATTTGTTTTCGGGTAAGCCCTGTGGTCCATGTGTTGGTTTTTCACCCTACTTGCATCACGGTGGTCAATGGAATCACCCAGGGTTTGCAAAAACACTCCTTTGACTCGCCATGAGTTGTATAGTTTGATTTACAGGTTGTTTGTAGGTTTACCCAGTTTCGAACCCTCACTAGTCGATGGGAGACTTGGTTTAACTCAGCAGTGTATTTAGTTTGATGACATCTTACAGCCTCTTTAAAATAGTAGTTTTGTAAACATAGTTTAGTCTTTTAGAATTGGTTTAGTTTATCAGTTGTTTATTGATATACTCGGTGTAATATGAAGCTTTAGACTTTGTATGAATACTTTGTAAGGGTTTATAAATAAAGTTTTGAGACTGAAACTTATGGCCCTAACTTAATTCTTGCTTAATTTTTATTTAGGGTTATGAATTAGGGTTTAACCTGTAAAAAATCTCGTTTCGATATAATCTTTCTAATTATAATAATTACAGTCTGTTTATTTGTCCTTAAAAGACCGTGAGTAACTTATATTATCCTGGTTATTAATGGTTACATAATTTATGTAAATTTGGTTTATTACTTTACTGTTTTGGTACTTGTAAATGTAATAATTTTAAGGGTTTTAACTGTGACATTTATTTCTATAGATACATGCTGTTAGTAAAAGAAAAGGCATAGTTTCTTTTATCAATACATTTTGTACATGTTGATCAATAATGTATTTCATTTCTCTATATAAATTTTTAGTTGGTTCTTTTTAAAAGAACTAACTTATGTTTAACCTAGGTTACTAAAATATATAAAAATACAGATAGTTTATGCTCACATTATGAGCTAGGGTTTATCCTATTTAACTCTTATTAAGTAATAATTTATGTATTGTTATTTTGTTACTTTGTTATTGTCACAAGATTTTCTTCAGTTTGTTTACAAGAATTATAAATTTATAAACAATACTGTTTTATTGTTAATAATAAGATTATTTGTATTAATAACATTATTATCTATGAATAATGTATTCTCTTAAGTTTATGTTGGTATTTATATATATATATATTATTAAATAACACTGTGAACAGTCTATAATAGTTTAATTTATTTGATAAAATTATTTTGTATACTTGTGAAAGAAATGAGAACTTTCTTAGTGTCAATACTCCTACATCTAATTTGTCTGTAAATGTATAAGGACATTTCTTTACTAAAAATACTTTATGCTTAAGTTACTACTGTCTGTTTATTATTTTAATTCTTATTTAGAGTTCAGACAATTGCAGGTAAATTAGTTAATACTATTGGAAAGAAATAAACTAACAAATTTATATTTACATCTTTACTTAACATAAATAATAATCATTCAACTAACAATTCTATTTCTTCTGTTCTAGTGTAGAAGTATAGTTTATAAAAGTAGATACTTTGTAGAAGAATAAATTACATACCTAAAGATACTACTCTTAGTAAATAATATGATTATGTTTCTTTTTTGATATTCTAAATACACAGTCTAATTCTAACAACAACTCTATGAAACAGATAGTATTCTTTCTGGAAAAACAACTATCTAGTGAAAGAAAACATTTCAATACTGTGAAAAAGATAAGTACTCTATTCATTTCCTATTCCTATCATACTGCATTCATTTAAACACACTACCTATGCTAGAGTATGATTTGGATTGCTCCATATGGGGAAAAACACGGGTAGGATTTATTTTCCATCAAAGAACAGATTCAACATTAAAACAACTAAGAGATTTCAAACTTAACAGTTTACAACATAACATATAATCATTCATTATTTGTTCACACACAGATATAAACTTTAACACATAAATTAAAAGATAGTGGAACATGTTCTTAAAGCGGGATGACAACAGCGTTGGGAGGCCATTCCTCCCTACCAACTCTTTGAGAGCGCTCAAACAGAGACTTCTCAAGACCCCTAAGCCTATTCTGGTCTCCTTGGCTGGAACTAGGTGGAGCAATCAACAAAGTACTAGTCCAAGACTCAATACCAAATCTACACACTGCAACAAGATCTTTCATCTCGAAAGCTATACTAGATCACTTTCCTGCAGTTTACCCCTCAAATACCTTCCTCAAAAATTCCCTTCCCAATGAATTCCTTGAAGTGCATTCACCTGAATGATTCTTCTCCTGGAATGAGAAGCCTCAGCTCTCTTCAATGGGTACTTTTATTAATATTTCCTAGGTCTTTTTGGGTTATTTGTCATTAATTGAGCCACCTACTTTGATTCCACTTTCTTGGTGGATCATGACCCCAAATGTAGGGAGGTTGCCACCTACAACATAGAAAGTGTTTGAGAATGTTGCCACTTGTCGATTTGCTCTCCACCTAGTTTTCTCCACCAACTTGACCAGTAACACTCTTTTTAATAGCTCTCCCAAGCTCTTGTCTCCAATTTTATTTATTTAAAAATTAAATATTCAGAATTACATTCCACATCCTTGACTCTGCTCAGTCATCAGTTACAAATTAGCATTAAATTTAACATAATGCCTTGAAATAAAATCAAAATAAGATAATAGTATTTTGCAAAATTGGGGCATGCGACATACTTCTGCCTCATCCTCCTCTTGAAGAACTTCTTCCTCTGCCTCTGAAGTTGTTTCTCCGCCTACCTCTACCATCGCTTATGGATGACTATGCTCCAAATGCACCTTCCAAGGATGTCTGTGTTCTGTTGAGTCTGTGTTCATGATTGATGAGTGAAGCTTGCAACTCGTCAATGGAAAATGTTGTCGTGTGTGTGTGTTCCTCTAAGGTCACAACCAAGTTTTCAAATCTTGGGGGAAGACTTTTGAGAATTTTTTCAATAACCCTTAGGTCTGTTATGGCTTCTCCATGAGATTTCAGTTGGTTTATCAACCCAACAACTCTGGTGTAGAATGTGTCTACATTCTTTCAATCTTTCATGGAAAGAGATTCAAAATCTCTTCTCAAAATATGCATCTTGGATGTCTTTACCTTACCCAAACCTTGATAGGCAGTCTCCAATGTATCCCATGCTTCCTTAGCATTAGTTTTTGCTGCTATTATTGGGAGTATGCTTTCATGCATTGCTTGATGTATGAAAAAAATAGCTTTTTCATCTTTCTTCCTCTATTCTCTCAAGATATCTTTCTCAACCTGTGTTAGATTGTATGATATGTTGTCATGTCTACTCGTTCTACATAACCATGTTGGACTATCTCCGAGACATCTTAACCTCTGAATAAATCCTTCATTGTTAAAGATCAATATTCACAATTCTTTCCTGTAAAGATTGGAGTTTGCAATGAACCACAAGTGGAAGCCATTTTTAATTTTTTAATTAACTTTCCTTAGAAAATTAAATTCCACCTTTTAAGACAAGATTTATTTCCTAAATCTTAGGCTAATATAAACCTTGCACTCATATGAAACCTTGCTGTGATATGAACCTTTCTCTGATACGAGTTAGCCAAAACCAAGCCGAATAAACTTGAGTTTAGGGCTCAGTAGATATTAAAATTTAATTTTCCCTTTTCATGCCGACCTCTTTTTCTTTTTCACTTGTCGAGTGAAACTTATCTATCTTCCGACTAGACAAGTTTATAAATTTTAGTCGGTCTTTCCACTCGACTAAATTTACTTCGACTTACTTGTAGGTTCTACCGACTGATTTTACCTCGACCACTTGTCAATTCTAAGTTTGCTGACTTCTTCAACTTCTAAGTCGGCTCACCTCTTCGACCACTCAAGTGTCCACTGACTCAACCGACCTTTCAAGTCGGTTCACTTTGGTCGAAATCTACTGAGTATTTTTCTTAGTCTAAGAGACTTAAGAAACTACAAATGCTTTTCACGTGTGAGTAAGATAGAGTAAAATAGACACATTAACAAATCCAAATAACTTATAAAACATATGCCCAAATATGTAGGAAGACAAGTCAACCAATGTGCGGTAAAACCTGGAACTTTCAAGGGGTGAGAAATTTAGGGGTTCTTTGATCTTTCCCTTAACAGTAATTGTAAAAGACATTTATCCAAGTAAATATGGAAATATGTGCGGCCAAATGATCATGCATTCAACCATAAACTATTTCATATATTTAACTATGCGGAAATAACAAAGTATTACAAACTTGTCGGTCTAGACTTGTCGACTCAGACTTGTCAGTCTAAACTTGTCAGTCTAGACTTGTCCTTTTACAGAGCTTCAGTTCTTGGACTAAATCACATACACAGAAGCTTGAGCTTCAACTTCTCTTTTCTCACCCTGAGTTCCTCTCTATTGTGTGTGTAAACTAATTTACAAATTTCTTGTTCTATTTATAGGCAACCTGAAGATTGCTTCTACATGGGTAGACTCACTCGCCATTAAAGAGTGTAATAACTATCTACCTAACAACTTAGCTTCAGAAATAAGTTAGACTAGTTTACATTGCCGAATTGTAGACTCTTCCCTCTTGTCAGACTGACAGACAAGATCTTGACTCTTACAGACTCTCACGGAGTCGGCCGACAGTCAGGATCTCGGAGTAATTACATTTTTCCAACAAGTGGCAGAGTGGGATGGTCAACCAACTCTGGAGACATAAAACTGATCCCTAAAGGTTTTAATGCAAATCTGAGCTCAGGATAGGTTTGGTTAGTTTAGTTTGGTTAGTTTGTTAGCAAGTTTATAAGCGATAATATGTAACTTATGTCACTCACAGAATGTTCAAGAGAAGTTTATCCCTTCCTTGATGAACTTTGTAGACATAACTGCTGGTCATGCCTCTATATACGATGCTAGTGGTGCTGGGTAAACTACTACCATCGATGCTGCTTCAACTATTGAATACACTGCTAAGTCATCAGCTTAATCTACTGGGTCATTAGCTTCCCATGCTACTTGTGCTCTACCCCTTATTTATTGCTAACAATAACCCAAGTATCATGTATTCAGTCTATTAGTGCTGCAGTCAACGGATCTCTTCCAGTCGTGGCTCGAATATAGCTCATCAAACCCACTAGCTACAATGTAACTCATTTCACCCTACAAAATCCTGATCAAGAACATGGTATCAGCTCTGAAAATTCTATCCGCCCATCTCATGGAAGGTTTACAATTAACACCGTTCAATCAACATGAAAATTATGAGGGGATTAAACATTAAAAAACGTGAAAGGAAAACCTATTTATAATTTGAAAAGAAGAATATTGAAATGATTTTTACAGGATTAATCTGAAATAAAAAGAGTCATGCATTAAAACAATATGTTCTATAATATCCATAACAATAGAGGAAAACATAAACAATTCTAATTGAAGAGAAGATTCACTGTCTATATACACAAAATAAAAGTTGCAAAATATCTATATAAATAATAGATCTTAATAGAAAATTTTAAGATCTATTTATAAATATATTCAATTAATAACAATAAAATATAAAATATTAGCATGGGTGTAACAAGTGGCAATAGAATGTTGCACTCCTTATGACAAGGGTTCAAATCTCTGCTAGCGGGTGCACCAAAGGATATAGTAAATCCTTAGCTAGCGGGTGAACCATCGGCTAGTCCATACAGAGTACAATGTTAATGTACATACATGTAGCTTTCATAAAACATGATCTGATAAATATTATTTTGAAAAAACTTTACAATTTTGTTTAAAAATCCAACCCTAAAATATTTTTGAATTTTTGCTCAATGGCGGGTTCAATGTATAATCTTAAAAAAATAAACATAAAATGGTTCAATATATAATCTAAAAAAAATCATAAAAATGTAATTTTTGACCTTCTCAAGGCTAGCATCGAAATACCGAGTGCCATCAGGAATGCAAGCACGATCAGCACGATCAGCTATTGGTGGACACGCCACTGATACTACTTGTCTCTCTACGACTAGTTCCCGGCAGTACTACTTGTCTCTCTGCAACTAGTTCCTGGCAGTGTTTAATAGCAGTTGACAGATGACTGAACTTGGAATACAGTTCCAGTGGACTTGTTAGAGAAGTCAAATCTAACGTGTCCGATCGGTTGTTTGGCGATCTTTGATAACGGATGCCCAGCATTCCATCGCGCAGTGTGATAGACACAAGATGCCATCCGTCGTTGCCATTGCCGGGCTTGTACTCAACAACACGGCTCATGCTCCTTTCCATGCTGCTACTGCGAATGATCTCCATGTTGAAGTTGCTTGCAGTTGCAATGGCACTCTTAATAGAAATCTAGTAACAGTAACAGAGATAGATTGCTTGCAGTTGTAACGGCAATCTTCTTGTGTAGTATGGTTTGCTGGTGTGGAGAAGATTTTATAATAGAAACTTTGAGTTCAAATGCCCTTTAATTAAGGCCCGCTTTATCCCGAGATTAATTAAGGCAAGCAGATTTGGTTATTTTCTATCCCTGTATTAATTATGGGTAGCCCATAGGCTTTCCTGGAATGGATACCGGTATCGGTGGCCTCAGCCATCATGCTGTATTAAATATGATTATGGTAACCGATGGTTATCAATAAATAAAAATATGATTAATTTTTTTTAATGTTGTAATTTAAAACTTGACTATTTCAAATGAATTGAAGGATTTTTGATGATGATATAATTGATGGTTATATAAAAATGAACATGATGTGTCTTAAATATGACTCATGTGAAGGTAATGGATGGATATGGGATCTAATTTCTTGAGGTGTACATTTTTTTAATATTTGGATGTTTCTTGGTATTTGATAAATCTTGGTTTAAAATGGATATATGCTATTTTTTTTTTAATATTTAAGTTGATATGTAATTTATATTTTTTATTTTTTATTTTATAATATTTTTTATTAATGTCAACTATTATATTCTCTTGGAGAGCACCTCATTGCACCTTGTTTCTCTCGGTACAATAAATATGAATATGGGTCCTCTTAAATATAATGAGAGTAATTAAATATAATGAGGGCATACGGTTTATCTCGGTACCATCCTAAAAAAAATGGGAAGTACTTTCAACTTTCCCAAGCCATGTTTCATCATAAAAAAATAAAATAAAAAAGGTAATGGACTGTTATAAATAAATACGAACAGTGTTATTCTTAAATACAATGGGTAATGGATGGAAATAAAGAAATATAATAAATATAAATATGATTCAACATAAATATGGTTATGGCATTCCAGAGACCAAAGTTTGGTCTGAGGGGACCTTAACCACCATCACCATCATCATAAAGAAAATATAATATGATTTGTCTTAAATAAGAGTAAGATAATAGATGATTATAAATAAATACCACCATAGATTCAAATCCTAGTCTCTGTTAAGCCTTCAAGAGAGATCAAATCATTGGAGGTGCAAACACTTTCTTAAGTATTGCACTCAAACACCAAAAGAAACATTTTTTTATTTAAGGTAAACATATAATATTTTTATTATTAATATTTAATACTATTTATAAATTTTATTTTCTTAGGAAAGACATTACAACATCTCTCCCATACATGGTTTTAAAACCATGTGCAAGGACCTCCTAAAACCATGGGTTGTTTAGGAGTCCATGGTCTTAAAACTATTTGCAAGGACCCCCTAAATCATTTAAACAGTAAGCAAGAAACTCTGCATTTTCTCGACAATTGTTCATGATATCTTTATATCCCTAGACAACAACATTCAGGTCGATCAAATTTTGATGATTATGAGCTCATCTTGTTAGGCTTGTTGTATCGAGAGATGTATTTCTTCCGAGAATGACCCGGTCTCTAATTTCTTGTTAATTAGCATATCCCTTACAGAAGCATAGTAGAAGAGCAGGGTAATGAAATGCCACTGGACTTATAGATCCTTTGAACTACATGATAGTGGGATTTTAGAGGTCAATTTCAAGAAGCTCTGTCACACCAAATTTGAGAATGTTGTATATTATGAGACATTATCAATGAGAATTGTAATTATGGGTAGGGGTGGAGGCAGATAAGCTTTTTTTAATAGTTTTCAGCATATCAATATGTGCACATGGAAATATTCTTTAAGTTTGATTTTTTTTTCTCCTATGTGCACCTTAGTATGTTTAAATAAATAAATAAATAAAAATAAAATAGTGTTAGTTTTGTGATATCAAAATATGTGATTTATTATTTCAATATGTGCTAAATTTTTTATAGTTTTAATTTTTGTCTTTAACATTTGTAGTTGAACAACTGAATTTCCTTTCCTCTTATAGGCTATTCTAGCCTTAAGCTTTGCATAGCCAACTTAAATGTCCTCGTACCTACTACTTCACTTTAATAGTATTTTATTGGTCTTTTGCAATTGCAAACAAGCAGCAACTGTAAGTGCAATGTTGGGGACATTGCCACCTCGTGGCTCTTGTTAGAAATGTGACTAAAGAAGTGGATAGTTATAAATGAATATGAATAGTTATTTTTTTAAATAGGAAGGTAATGGATAGTTATAAAGAAATATAATACAAATTGTCTTAAATATGCCAAAAAGTAATGGATGGCTATAAATAACTATGAATATAATTAGTCTTAAATATACAAATAATAAATATGAATATGATTCATGTTAAATATGGGTTACTCATTTATGTACAAAAATTAAGGATTCAAATGCCTCTATTATAATTCCTCTTAAATATTAAGAATCCAAATGTCATAATTATGAATATTCTTAAATATTAATATGGTTGTTTTAAGTATGATGAAGGTAATGGATTGTTGCACCTAGAGGACATAAATAAAAAATATTAAATATTAAAAAATAAAAAAATGAAAAATGAAAAATATAAATTACATATCGACTTAAATAAAATAAAATAAAAAAAAGTAAACTAGTATAGATCCATTTTAAACCCACATCTATGAGGGATGCAAATGTTAAAAAAATGTACACCTCAAGAAATTGGATAATGTACACCTCAAGAAATTGGATCCCCCTCGGTGCTTGATAGATCCGGGTTTAAAATGGGTCTATGCTAGTTATAAATAAATGTGAATATGATTCATTTTATGGTCTCCGTATTTGTGGATTATGTATGGGAGAAGTAACAACCTCTTGAAAATAAATGAAAACTAGCAAGGACAAAATGTATTGGACTACTTAAAAGATTGGTTCAATAAGAAGGTTAAAATTAAAGAGTTGTCTCTCTTCATAATATGGATCATTTGGAAAGCTCTTAATATGTATATATTTGAAGGTATCAAGCTTTATTTTTCATAAGTGGGCATTAAAGTCACTTGTGCTTCAAGAGTACTTTAAAGAAAATGATCTCTGGTTTCCTACATGCTTGATTATCCCTCTCTTTGATGATTCTATTCTCATTGAATATTTTTATGGGGCGGAATCTAATGGTATATGTGGAATCATGAGGTTATTGCGCTGAGAGGTGCTTTCCAGCCCAGTATGGGGGAGATGTTGTCATTGCGTCGAGAGGTGTTCTCCAGCCAAGTATGGGGGAGATGTTGTCACGTTTGTACATGACACTTTAATAAAATAATAATAAATTTATACCCAACATGTCAGCCTATACAAAATTAAAAGTCATGTCATTTTCATTCTAAATCTCTTATCCTTTGTATAAATAAAACAAAGGATATTGATATGAAATAAATAAATCATAATAATGACATGAAATAAATAAATAAATTTATTGACAACTACTCATGCAAATTACTTGCCCAACTATGCAAATGCTTTAATTGATGGTGGTTGGCAAGAAACCATGACTACCTTGGGTGTTGAAAATATATAAATATTTGGTTCTACCATTAGTTTAATTGTTGGCATTTACCATAAACCATTAACCATGGGCTGCCTGGGTGTTCAAAATATATAAACTCAAAGTCAAATCCTCATTAAAAGCATATTTTATATTTTCATCTAAAGGCACATATATTAATAAATAAATAAAAAAGGCAATAAATAAACCTCCTAAGGTATTGCACTGAAAAAAAATTGTCAACCAAGGTTTTCACCTCGAGAAATTGATCCCTCTCTATGCTTGATAGAGCCTAGGATTTGGATCTAGGCTCGTTAAAAATCAAAGAAAATAAAAACATCCTACTACACATGGGAGTAGGAGATGGAACTAATACGAACACTAAAATGTTATCCCTTTGGAGATTGTTGTGGTTTGCAAAACACAGGGGTCTCCTAATTCATTGGGCTAATGGAAAGGATAAGATAATGCTTATTCAATTAGTGAAATGAAAACATAGAGTGTTGTCTCTTATGAAGTGGTTATCTTCATTATATTTTTCTCATATTATAGGATTCTAAATAGTGAAGTTGATTATCTTTCAAAGATCTTTGTTGGGGAAATGGGAAATGGATGTTTCAATTCACTAAGAATGGATGTGGTTGTGGATAGGGGTATTCATTGCTTCTTATAGTTTAAGTAGACCCATTTTTCAAAAATGGATGGGATTTCCCTCAGTATGGATTTGTGTCCATGTATGCAACATGTTTTTTCTTTAAAGGAAGTATTCTGAAATATTTTTGCTAAAGGAGGTATTTTCGAGGAATTTATTGCGTTAGTTATGTATGTATGGAAGCCACAGAAAGATCATGAATGTTGTTTTGTTTGGACAATTTTCTAAAGAACTATTTCTGAATTAGTATATATGTAACTTTTATTCCTGATTTTCAATGAATAGAAAGTTACATTTTTTTTCTCTTAAAAAAATATGGATATGATTCATCTTAAATATTACAAAGTGGATTCCTATAAATAAAAGTTATTAATTGAATAAGAAGGTTTTCATCACTTTTTTTAAATAAGATGTTGTATTTCTTAGCGAAGCCTGTATCACGTGGTTGGGAGCATTCGTTGCGATACTCCCCACTTAGGTTTCAAGATTAGCCTGTGACATGTTATGATGGACATTGGGGATACATTGATTGTTTATTGAATTTCAAGTGTATGTTCTTTCCATGAATGTATCCCATGACATCGATGAACCAAAATTAACAAAAAAAAAATGAGGAGGGCCCCAGTCTTATTCCTATCTTCTGAACACGCGAATAATTAGTGGAAATCTACAAATGATCTAAGGCCTTCAATGAGTCTCTACCGACAATAGAGGTGAAGTAAAATGGAATCTCAAATTTGTCAGCAGATCAATTGATAGGGAAAGGAAATATAGTGGACAACCTGACGCAGTCCAAGGGTTAGGATTTGTCCCATGTGGTATTGAAGGACTCTAATAGATGTGAGATATCTACTCATCCTAATGGATAGTAATGTGGCCTTCCATTTCTCAATAGATTTAATAACGATTAGGGAGATCCTCAAGTTATTTTCACTTTATTGTTCAAGTTCTTTGACATGTGGAAGGAAATTGTAGCCTGGAGTCGAAGTTCAAAACTTTGGGGTGAGGTTTTGTTAGATCTAGGGTTACATAAATGAGTTGATTAGTGGTGGAAGTTCCCATCTAGTAAAGAGAAAAAGAAGATGACAAATTATAGTTATAAAATTTCATGGAGGATTTATTTCATTAGTCGTGGGAAACGGCATTCAAGTGGAACATATTGTTGGAGTTTTTGTTGTCAGGGGGAGACTGTTGGAGGATTTGCGATCATATGGAAAACATATCAAAGTGTGATATGGTTTTCATTTATGGAAACATAGTTCCAAGCATGGTCCAGATGAATAGAGGACTTGGAAGAATCCATGGTTGATGGCACAACATAGATCCTGGAATGATCTAGATGAACAGAGGACTCAGAAGAATCCATGGCTTGTACAGAGATTCGACGGTTAATTCATCGCTTGTGCAGAGATCCGACGGTCAGGAATGAATCTACACAAGATATCAACGATCAAGAGAAAATCAGAAAAGTGTGAAACAATATATGACGAACAGATCTAATGGACAGGAATTGTCAAAACCCCAAATTTTCACAAAAATTTAAAATTTTGAGATAACAATAAATGCTAAAATATGCGGTCTACTAACAGCTAATGGTTTGCAATAAAAGAACCAGTCAAGTAATCAGTTTCACTAAATCTTAATTAAATTAACTCAACAGTTCATTTTTTTTGTAATAAGAATAAAGTCTTCTTGCATGCTCTTGTACTTCAGTTTAATGATGAGTCTTTTCATGTCAAGTAGGTGGAATCTAATTTTTGAATCCGGGGCTTACTTAGCAATTGTGCTAACGCAGAAGATTATTGATTCTTACAGGTTTACAGGTATGATCGAACGAGCACGTTTTAAAAATTCTTAAAGTATCCAGTATTATTTTATTTGCAATTATAAAGCTTAATAAATAAGCTGCTAAACTTTAAACAACTTCTGTGAGGTAAAACCATTTGGCTTCCTTCAAATTTTCTTGTAAAAAAGTTCAGAAGTAAGTAGTGATGGAAGAAAAAATATTTTTGCGACTCTAAGAATTAGAATCTCAGTTACAAGTACTTCTACTTTAGTCTATATAAATTGCAATGTTATGATGATTTTTTTGTCAGTATTTATACAATAATACATTATCTTATCTGTGTAACGACTGTCCCACATTTTTCTTCTGCGAGATAACTTACAGCCTGTTAACCTTTGGAGAGTATAAGTTCAATTGTGCAAGCTGAAAACCATAATGCCTTCCTACATGAGATCATTGTTTGCCTACACTTTAATTTCATATTGAACCCTATGGTTCTAGTAATTTTTGGATTCAATAGGATCATTCCTATTTTAGTTATCTTGTATAATGTTATAACTCCTTTGCTACCTACTAGACATGGTGAATCGAAAATAAGAACCAAGTTGAGTCACAATCCAAAATCCATCGAAGTATTGTCACTTTGAACAATGTAGTAGAATTTCATAATAGTGTTCTTACAATAAGTTTTGTCCACTTCAAAGTTTTGTTACCATTTGAGTTATTAGTCCATATAAGTCTTATAGACATGCATAATCTATTTGTTTGATAGACATTCAATCTATAAGTAGTTCATGATCATAAACATATTTCAATTTAGAGTTTATGATTCTCTAAACTATTACAATATGCCATTTATAAAAGTTATGACTTGTAATGTTGTTATTACAAGAGATTTACTATGTATAAACTATAGTCTTTTTACAAGGAAAACTATAGTTGCTTATTGATTAGCATGAACTCTCCCATAAAAAATTTAATCTCTTATCTATAGTAAAGACATAAAACATTGATCTCTATTTATAAATAAGACATAAAATATTTGATTTCTATCTTATAATAAAGACAATGTTTAGAGAAAGAAATGCAATCGTCCAAATCGAAATTGTGATGTTATGATATAATAACATAAGGTTAGCAGTGAAAAGAGTTTAATGCATAAACAAAATCAGGCTTGTACCAAGGTTTAAAGTGTCACTATATGCTAGGTCAATGTAATCATACGTTAATATTCTATTACTAAATTAGCATATGATAAAGTGCATATTATAATCAATTTGCATGGCAATAATTGGGTCGATGATATAGTTTACTCCTCGTTCCAATGATTAAATAATTGGATTTTGTTTTTTGCAGGAACTATAGGGAAAAACCCATTTGGATGGTTTGATTTGTTAACCACATGGTCGTCTCTTGACCAAGCGTGGGAGATATAAAACACTACCGTAACCCTAACCCTTATCATTCTTCCCCGTAGATTGCATTGGCCCTTGAGGGTGCTCTGCTTGGCTTCCATGGCGTTCATCGGTCCTCCTTGCTCCGATTGTCTTATGTCTTGGTTCAGTGTTGCATTTGTCACCAGTGTGTGGTTTTAAAAGCCATTCTCAGTGGTTGGGTTCTAACTCTACAAACCTATGGAGATTATCATTACCCTTGGCTTGTTGTCTGTGTAATGTTCCCTTCGTCATCCTCATGGCTCATTGTCTGCTCCAGTTTCTCTTGCTGTCCTCATGGCTTGCTATTGCGTGAGGTTTTTATCTTGCAGGATATTTGAGTCTTCATTTTGCAAAGCCTGTAGGTGACAGTGCTTCGACGAGGTTATTCATCGTTTCCATTGCTAAGTAAATAATAGATTTAGAGTTCATTTTCTTTCTTGCAATGCTTAGCTATTGATGTGGTTTAAATAGGTATTTGTTAAATGACAGCAGTCTTTTATACTGCTTCCAGGTGCTCGCCACTACATACCTTCATGGAGGAGAAAGTAAGCTATCAACCAATGAATTTCGTGCCTCGTGGCTCAGTTTGGGTAAGCCCCATGGTCCATATGTTGGGTTTTCACCCTACTTGTAATAGGGTGGTCAATGGAATCCCCTAGGGTTTTGGGGAAGCATTCCTCAATTCGCCACAAGTTAAAATAGTTTGATTTACACGTTGTTTGTGGGTTTACCCAGTTTCAAACCCTCACTAGTCGATGGGTAGACTCGGTTTAACTGAGCAATGTATTTAGTTTGATGTTAGGCTTTACGGCATGGTTAATTTAATAGTATTTGTAAATACAGTTTGGTCTTCAAGCTTGGTTTAATGTATCAGATGTTTAAAGTTATACTCTGTGTAATTTCAGGGTTCTACCATTTTTTACTGTAAATGAAGTTTTATACTCTTTTTAATTACTCTGTAAGGGTTTATAAATTAATTTTTTAAGACTAATGCTTACAGTTATAATTTAATTCTTGCTTGTTTTTATTTAGAGTTATGAATTGGGGTTTATCCTGTGGAAACCCTCGTTTTGAAATAGATTATTCTAGTTTATAATAATTACAGTCTTTTTATTTGTCCTTAAAGGACTATGAGTAAATTATATTAACGTGGTTATTAATGGTTACATAATTAAATAAATTTGGTTATTTACTTCAATGTTTTGCTAATTGTAATTGTAACAATCATAAGGGTTTTTAACCCTGTACTTCACCTTCATAGGTACACCCTGTTTGTATAAAAAGAAACAATTTCTTTATAAGTACATTCAAAAATGTATTTCATTTCTGTCTATAATTTTAGTTGGTTCTTTAATAGTTTAAAAGAACTAACTTATGGTTTAACCTAGGTTACTAATGTATATAAGTATACAAATAATTTATGCTTAGAAATATGAGCTGGGGTTTTTATCCATTTAACTTTTAAAGTAATAATTTATGTATTGTTATTTTGTTAATTCGATTACCGTCACAAGATTTCTTCAGTTTGTTTAAAAGAATTATTAATTTATAAACAATACTGTTTATTGTCAATAATAATATTATTTGTATTAATAATATTATTATCTATGAATTATTGTATTCTCTTAAGTTTATGTTTGCATTTATATATATTATTAAATAAGACTGAGAGCAGTCTATAATTATTGAGTTTATTTAATAAGATTATTTTTGTAAGCTTGGTGAAAGAAATAAGAACTTTCTTACCTGTCAATACTCCTTACATCTAATTTGTCTGTAAGTGTGTAAGGATAGTTCTGTATTAATAATTCCTTATGCATAGGTTACTACTGTCTTTTAGTTATTAATACTAAGAAAAAGAACACTGTAAGAGTTATCAAGTTCTTATTTAGAGTTCACATAGTTGCAAGTAAAATAGCTATTATTATTACAAAATGAGATAAACTATCAGAATCATAACTACTTCCTTACTTAACATAAATAATAAGCATTTAATTGGTATCTCTATTTCTTTTGTTTCATTGTAGATGTATAGTTTATACAAGAAGATACTATGTAAAGAATGAATTACATACTTGAATATACTGTTATTAGTAAAATAATATGATTCTGTTCTTTTTTTATTATTCTTAATACACAGTCTAGTTCTAACAACAACCCTATGAAATAGATTAATATTATTTCTGGGAAAACAACTATCTACTGAAAGAAAATATTTCAATACTTTGAAAAACATAAGTACTCTGTTCATTCCATATTCCTATCATACTTCATTCATTTTAAACACACTACGTGTGCTAGAGTACGATCTGGTTTACTCCAGATGGGGAAAAACACAGGTATGATTATTTTTCATCAAAGAACAAATTCAACATTTAAAACAACTAAGATATTTCAAGATAACAATTCACTACATAACATATAAATCATTCATTATTTGTTCATACATAGTTATAAACTTTAACACATAAATTAAAAGATAGTAGAACCTATTTTTAAAGTTGGATGACAACAGCATTGGGAGGCCATTCCTCCCTACCAAATCCTAGAGAGCGCTCAAACAATGACTTCTCAGGACCCCCTAGCCTATTCCTAGTCTCCTTGGCTGGAACTAGGTGGAGAAAACAACAAATTACTAGTCTAATGACTCAGTACCAACTCTGCACTCTGCAGCAAGATCTTTCAGCATGGAAAGCTGTACTAGATCACTTCCTGCAGTTTACCCCTCAAACACCTTCCACAAATTTTCCCTTCCCCATGAATTCCTTGAAGTGCATTAACCTAAATGATTCTTCTCTTGGAATGAGCAGCCTCAACTCTCTTCAATGGGATTTTTTATTAAGATTGCCTAGGTCTTTTTGGGTTAGTTGTCATTAATTGAGCCACCTGCTCTTATCCCACTTTCTTGGGGGATCATGACCCCAAATGTAGGGAGGTTTCCACCTGCAACATTGGAACTGTTTGAGGATGCCGCCACTTGTCTATTTTCTCTCCACCTAGTCTCCTCCACCAACTTGACCAGTAACACTCTTTTTAACAGCTCTCCCAAGCTGTTGTCTCCACTTTTATTTATTTAAAATTAAAATATTCAGAATTACATTCCACATCCTTGACTCTATTGAGTCATCAGTTACAACTTTAACGTAAAATTTAACATAATGTCTTCAAATAAAATCAAATAAGATAATATTATTTTGCAAAATTGGGTCATGTGACATACACACCCCCTTAGAATATAACATCGTCCTCGATGTTATTTATTCTTCATCCTCCAAAGTCCCCTGGAACAAAATTGGATATGCATCTCTTATTTTACTTTCCAATTCCCACATGGCTTCCTCTGGACTAAGGTGTTTCCATTGCACCTTCACCTGTCCAATGGTGTGGTTTCGAAGTGTAATTTCCCTCCTCCTAACGATACAGTCCAGTTCCACCATAAATTCTCCTTCTGGTTCCACCTTCTACTTCCACCATGGAAGTCTGATATTCACATAGCTTCCTCCAAGGTCTTTGGGTTATCATATTCAATTCTATCTTTCATATGATAAGGTAGACAGCGAAGGAATCGTTGTACCTTTGGTTTCTCATCTACAAGGTATGGTACATACCTAAGTAGACTTAAGAACTTGTTGTTTAGATCCTTAATTGTCATTGAACCTAAATTCAGTTCATAAAACTCTTTGGCTCTCTCCTCATAATACTGCTCTAATGGGAATTTCTTTTTGAAATACCTCTTAAAGTTACTCCAGTTAACTTCTTTCTCTTTTATACCCTTAACTCTCTTCAAGTCCTGCCACCAAATGTCATCCTTTCCTGAGAGGTTATATATAGCCATTCTAGCCTTTAACTCGTTAGAATAATTATATATTTGGAAGTACTTCTTCATCCCATATAACTGTTAAATTTTCATATGCTTAACAAAGACATCAGTATATCATTTCATTTTTCATAATAAAAGCATATAAAACAGGATCACTGAAAGAAACAGCATCACAAGAACAACACAGATTTATCGTAGGAAAACCCTAAAGGGAAAAACCCAGCAAAAGCTTCCTCAATATAGATGCCCCAAAAAGGGAAAAAGGTAAAACCAACAAGGATATCAAAAACCTGATTCTCCTCCTTCTCCAGCAACTCCTCTCCTCCACAAGTACGCTATTCCAAGTGAGTGTGTATATCACAAGTGAGGAGCACTACACCTCTATTTATATTCATCCGTTTACTTAAAGTTTACTCAATTAACATGTCGGCTTAAGTTAACTCATGTAGGCTCGAGTTACACATGTAGGCTCAAGTAACCATACTGGGGTGCTGATGACCCACCTTTACAATTTGAGGGGACTACCTCATGACTCTTATTAGTTCTTCCAATTAGGAGCATCGGGGTACAATGAAATACAAATGGTTCTTCTGGTTGGACCATCGAGGACCACAAAAGATACATAAAGAATAATCTTCGAAGTTACAATATTTCAACACTCCCCCTTAACGAGAAGGGTATTCTACATCAACAACAACAAGAGAAGAGATGGGGGGACATCATCAACATCAGTAGGGTAACAAATCTATAAATAATTGGAAACTTTTCAACATCATGTAGTCTTCATCTTCAATCTTCAATCTTCATCATCAGCGACATCTTCAGTCTTTGATCAACAGCATCTTCAGCATTTTGATCTTTCAATTAGCAACGACATATTTAGCACTTGGATCTTTCGATCAGCAACATCTTTAGCACTTTGACTGTTCGATCAGCAACAACATCTTTAGCATTTTGAACTTTCGATCAGCAACATATTTAGCACTTTGATTTTTCGATCAGCAGCAACATCTTCAACATTTTGTCCTTTTGATCAGTAACATCTTCAACATTTTGACTTTTCGATCAACAACAACATTTTCAGCACCTTGCCCTTTTGATTAGCAGCAACATCTTCAGTACTTTGACCTCTCGATCAGTAGCAACATCATCATCATCATATTTTTATCTATCGATCATAATCATCATCACATTCTGATCTTTCGATCAGAAACATCATCATCATACTCTGATCTTTTGATCAGAAACATCATCAACATACTCTGATCTTTCGATCAGAAACATCATCATCATACTCTAATATTTCGATCAGAAACATCATAATCATAGTGCTTCATCATCATACTTTGATATTTTAGATCAATACGTCATCATCATCATACTCTGATCTTTCGATCAGTATTTCATCATCATCATCAGCAACAACCTACAATCCACAACTCAAAGACAAAAAGTATTTGGATCACTTTTGGACTTAAAGTCCAGGGATGATACAATCCCACCACATTCTCGACAACCGAAGTTACCAGATTGATTACGGGAGAATCAGTCCCTATCACTTTAGGTCTAATTCCAAGGATGATGCAATCCTACCACATTCTCGACGACCAAAGTCACTGGATACAATTATGGGATAATCACTCCCTATCACTCTAGGACTTGAGCCCAAGGATGATGCAATGCTACCACATTCGCGACGACTGAAGTCATCGGATACAATTACGGGATAATCAATCCCTATCACTTTAGGACTTGAGTCCAAGGATGATGCAATCCTACCACATTCTCGACGACCAAAGTCACTGGATACAATTACGAGAGAATCACTCCCTATCACTTTAGGACTTGAGTCCAAGGATGATGCAATCCTACCACATTCTCGACAACCGAAGTCATCGGATACAATTACAGGATAATCACTCCCTATCACTTTAGGACTATGTCCAAGGATGATGCAATCCTACCACATTCTCGAGGACCGAAGCCACCGGATCTATTATGGACAGATGTCCCAGGATGATACAATCCCTCTTCATTCTCGAAGACCGAGGTCTCCGGATCACTTTAGGGAAGGTTCCCAAGGATGATACAATCCCATCACGTTCTCAATAACCAAGGTCACCGGATCTATTATGGACAGATGTCCCGAGATGATACAATCCCTCTTCATTCTCGAGGACTGAGGTCTCTGGATCACTTTAGGGCAAATGCCCAAGGATGATACAACCCCACTGCAACATCACTACTCCCCCTTTCGAGGAAGGTATTTCCGAACAACACCAAGCTTGTCTCGAAAGTGTTCGAACTCTACTCAAGGCAGAGGCTTCTTCGGTACATCATCATCCAAACCATCATCATCTACATCTTCAGTATCTGAATACTGATCTATCACCATGTGTATCTCCAGTATGTGAATACTGAAAGCATCATCATCTGTATATTCAGTATAGAAATACGGAATCACCATCATCTGTATCTACAATATCTAAATACTGAAATATCATCTATATCTTCAGTATGGGAATACTGAAATCATCATCATCTATATATTCAGTATCTAAATACTAAATCACCATCATCTACATCTACAGTATCATCATCTGCATCTTATCTTGTATGTAGAAATACCGGATTTCTACGTGTTACGTCGGAACACAGGGTCCTTTGTCATCACAACTATGGTCATCATATAGAATCATTGTAGAGTCCATATTCAGGTCAAAGAGACCTAATATCAGCTTCTGAATCCATATGGCTTCACAACTTAGTAGAGCAATCTGCTATGTATTCTGCTTCAACCGTGCTAAGAGAAACACTGGACTTTTTCCTGCTAAACCATGAACTCATAGCAGACCAAAAGGATATACGTGATGTGCTTTTCCTGTTTGAGATACTTCCATCCCAATCTGCAACTGTGTAGCCATACAATTTATACTTATGGCTACCATCATAGTATAGACCAAAGTCTATAGTCCCTTTCAGATATCTCATCACATGTTTTGCGGCTACTAGGTGAACCCGTCTTGGTTGAACAAGATATTGACTTAAGGTGTTCACAGTAAAACAAATGTCTGGTCTGGTATTTGTTAAGTACATCAATGACCCAATGATCTGTCTGTAGTGAGTCACATCCACTAACTCTAATGAGTCATCAGCTAACAGCTTTAGGTTGGATTCCATGGGTATGGCCATGACTTTGCATTCCAACATATTGAATCTCTTCAATATCTCTACCACATACTTTTTCTGGTTGAGAAAGATTCCTTCTGAACTTTTCCATACTTCCAGACCTAGGAAAAAATGCATTAAACCAAGTTCTTTCATCTCAAATTCTTATGCTAGTTTCTTCTTGCTTTCCATGATTTGTTTCCCATTCCCTGTCAAGAATAAGTCATCCACATATAGTAATAGAATGACAGGTACATCTTCTACAACCTTGTAGGAAAGGTTAGGATCGACTTTTCTCTTGGCAAAGCCCATGCTCATCAGGAAACTATCTATTCTTCCATACCAAGCTCTGGGAGCTTACTTCAGGCCGTAGAGTGCCTTCTTCAACTTGCATACTTGATTCCTTCTGTCTTCAACTTCAAATCCTCATGACTATTCGATGTAAAAATATTCCTCAATCATACCATTAAGGAAGGCTTGTCTTTACTTCATCATGGAAGAAACTACCATGATAGTTTTGAAGGAAGTGTACCTTGCTTCCTGGAGTAAGTGTCTCTTCAGAATTAATTCCCTCTTTCCTCTAGCCACAACTCTTAGCTTACTTCTATCAGCAACATATATTATCTTGCAAATCCATTTGGAAGATACCACATTCTTTCTTTCTGGTTTGAGTACTATATCCCAAACATCATTCTATTATCATAACATATTCTATTAGTTTGTCTTCTCAAGTCATCAACATATCCTAGTCTTTTGCATTCAACCTTGAAGGTTGGAACCTACTTTACTCTTGGTAAAGTCTCGATCCATCAAAAAGCTATCCATCATGTCATACCATGTCGAACTCAGATATAATTTTCTGTAGTCACTCCCCCTGAAGTGTAGTATCATCTTCCCTCTTCATTCTGTACAGGTCGTTCTATGCTTGACATATACTGGTCAATAGAGTATGTCATGTCATAGTCTATTCTTTATGGGGAGAATCATGAACCTTGCTTTGTACACTTGTTCCATCATATC